>CAUYUJ010015626.1:175008-260008 GCA_963575745.1 Prorocentrum cordatum
GGGGGAGGAAGGAGGCCCCGACGGGCCCGACGAAGGGCGGTCACCACGGGGGAGGACGACCCATTGACGCCGCAAGGGGACGGGGGAAGGCAGAAACGCCCGCGCGTCACATCCAGCGAAGGGACGGTGTGCCCACCGCGCACTCGCTTCGTGGAGCGCACGCGGCCGGACCGAAGAGCATCGCGGGTGATTCGAGGTCACCGGAACGGAAGCACCACCTCGTCTGGAACCTGCGTTTAGAAGCCTGCTAGATGGGGTGCGAGTAGATGGGGTCGGAGGATCGCGCCACATCGCCAATGCATCGGCGATACATCGAGGATGCACCGGCGATGCGGCGTCGACGTCGGCGATGCATCGGCGCCGTCGGCGTGGAGAAAATCGGACTCCGCATCGAGCCGCACCGCCGATGCATCGGCGATGCGGCGCGACCCTCCGATCCCATTTACTCGGACCTCATTGGGGAGGCCTGGATACTTTAGAAATCAACTCACCGAAGCGTCCGGTCGTCCCAATGGCGCCCAATGGCGCGCCCGATCCCGCGCAAATTGGACAGAATGCATCGCCCTCACATGGCGCTGTTAGGCGCTCTTGGTCGCTATTAGGCGATATCTGACCGCGATTCGGCGCTGCTGGGCGTTATTTGACTCTAGTTTAGCGAGATTCAGCCCTGTCGGAAACTATTCGTACGTGTATATATACCTATATTCAGTCGAAGACGAAAATAAAATCCGTGAGATACGATCAAAGGTACTACTAGCTAATCCGGCAGCTGCGTGAAGCGGGGAAGCGGCCAGTCAAGCCCTCACGCGGAGGCGGGGCGGTGGCAGGCGAGGTGGCGGCGGGCCGGCCTGCAGTGCGGACAAGAGTACGCGCGACTCCGCTGAGGGCACAGGCGGGTCCGACTCGACCGTGGGGCCACCACGTGGGCAATGAGCATCGCTCAACCGATCCCTATCCCCATTAGGGTGTCCAGGGCCCAACTGGCCAACTTCTCCCCGTGGCTTGGGATATGATATGGGCTGCTTCCGTCGGACTCGAGGGGCCTATATCCCCAACCGAAGTGGTGGCACAGTGTGGCTGAGATGCCATGGCCCAGGGGGGATGGGCATGGGTCAAACAGTGTTGAGGCAGAGGGGCCAAGCAGGCGGGCGGCGCCTCTCAGTGCACGGCAGCGCCTCGGCCCGAAACTGCCCGGCGGCCAGGATCCACCGCGGCCCCACGACTCGGAGGGAAGGAGGACGGAGGGAGGGGGAGGGCGCGCGCCCGCGGCCCTCCGGGGGCAGGACCGCGGGGGCCGACGGGTAAAACTGGCCGTGCCCTTGCGCGGCGGGCAGCAGCAGGGCAGCGAGCAGCGCTGGGGGGACCCAGCGCGAAGCCCAGGGCGGACACGGAGAGATCCGACCTCCACGGGGCGCAAGAGGACAGGCTGTACCTGTGTGCCCCTCTTGGAAGCGCACGTCCGAATCCAACATGTTGCACAAACGTCGTGCGACACATCGATACACAGGCGGTAGGGCCGGAGAACGCCCGCCGCCAGCTACTAGATTTCTGAGCTCGCACGGCGCCCCTGGGGGGCCGAGGCGCACATGGTTCATGTGTGTGTTGGTGATGCCGACCTCCAGGGAGCCAAGCTTCACAGAACGGGCCGCGGCATGCCAGACAGGGCGGCAGCAGGGCTGCGGAGGCGTTCAGAGCCTCACGGGCCGCGCCGGGAGGCGATGGCAAGTAGGCTGGGGCGTGCGAGTCGAGCGCGCCAGACTGAGGCAAGGGGGGAGCGCGTGGCGGCGGCCACACGGGGAGCGAGCCGGGCGCGCTGGCCGCGCGAAGGGCCCGAGGACTGGGGGAGAAAGAGCACATGTCAGCGGGGGGTCCACCTCGCGGGCGGTACACGAGCGTGAGCTGGCACTCGCCAATACTCGCTGCGAGGCCGTCGTCCTGTAGACTACGTAGATCTGGCGGCTACATGAAACGCGGGAGAGCAGCAGCGCGCCAGACGGCACAGCTGGCGATGGATAGACCCTTATTGACTGACGTCGACGACTGGACCTACACCTGTGGCGATGGGGTGGGAGCGGAGGTTCCCGCAGCTTGCGTGGCCGAGGAGGCTTGCGTGGCCAAAGGCTCCCACACCTTTCGTGGCCGCAGAGGTTCCCCAGCTGCGTGGCCGCTCCTGGCACGGTCGGGCGCCGTCGGCGGGGGCACGCTGGGGCAATGAGGGCCGCCAGGCAGCCGCTGGGCTTCCGTGTGGTGGAACAGCTGCCAAAGGGCGCCGTCGGAGGAGGAGGAGGAGGGGGAGGAGGAAGGGCAGGAGGAGGAGGAGGAGGAGGACGACGAAGAAGAAGAAGAAGAGGACGAGGAGGAAGAAGAGGTGGAGGAGGAGGAAGAGGCGGAGGAGGAGAAGGCAGCCGCTGGAGTGCCGCCTGGGGGGGGAGGCCTGAGGCCGCTGGAGCGGCAGTGCGGCAGCCGTCGCTCGGGGAGCGAGCCCCGGACGCGCCCGACCGCTGCCAAGTGCCCGAGGGCTGGGGAGAAAGAGCAGATGCTGGCGGAGGGGTGGGGTCCGGCTGATGGAAAAATCCGGCAACTTGTGAACAGGGCTGGACCTAAACGATGTTTTTCGTTTGGTGTCGTTTTGTTTTTCGTTTTGCTCTACCTGCTCTCCTGTACCCCCTGTCAAACGAAAAACAAAACACAGCCGAAGTCCAGCAAAACAGCGCTGAGGCCCAGCCCTGGATGCTGGCGGCGGGGTGGGGTCTGGAAGATGGAAAAAGTCCGGCAACCTGTGAACACCCCCAGCGCCCCCAGCTCGATCATGGCGGGCCGCGCCGCGACTGTCGAGCTGTCGACTAGCCGAGATCCTGCGCCCCGCTGGCGATGCCAACCAACACTGAGTCGGGGGCAGGGGGCCGCGTCGAAATTTGCGCGGGCACCGCGGTCGCGCGGGCAATCGCGGGAAGTGCGCGCGCCTCTGCCGGTATGGCCGCTGGTCCTCGCCGTGAGGCCGTCCTCCTGCTGATACCGCGGTCGCGTGAAACGTGAGGGGCACGACGTGCAAGGCGTCTCAGATGCCGACGGAAGAGGCCTCCCAAATGGGGTCCGAGGTGATGGGGTCGGAGGATCGCGCCGCGTCGGCGACGCATCGCCGACAACGGCGACGCATCGGAGCCGTCGGCGTAGAGAAACTCGGGCTCCACATCGAGCCGCACCAGGGATGCATCGGCGATGCGGCGCAATCCTCCGACCCCATCTACTCGGACCCCATCTGGGAGATCTGGGTACCTAGAGATGGGGGAGGCCCTTGACATGCAAGAAGGGCGCCTCAGTTGGAGTGTGCCTGGGGCGCACCACACACACACTCACTCACGCACACTTTTGGGGCGTCGCGGGCGGGCCGAGAAAGCCGCACGGCCTTTCGGTAGTCGCCTTTGGCGGGCTGATACGCGGGGCTAAGCAAGGTGAAGGAGCCGTCAGGCCCTCCGAGTGCAATGGCGGGGCAACGCAGCGCAGCGGGAAGCGGCGGGGCCAACCACACACTACACACTCACACACACACACACACACACACACACGCACGCACACACATATATATATATATATATACACACTCAGTCAAGCACACACACACACACACACACACACACACACACACACACACACACGCACGCACACACGCACGCACGCACGCACGCACGCACGCACGCACACACACACACACACACACACACCACACACACACACCACACACAACACACACGCACGGCACGCACGCACGCACGCACGCACACACACGCACACACACACACACCACACACACACACACACACACACACACACACACCGCACACACACACACACACAGACACACACACGCACGCACGCACGCACGCACGCACGCACGCACGCACGCACGCACGCACGCACGCACGCACCCACGCACGCACGCACGCACGCACGCACGCACGCACGCACGCACGCACGCACACGCGCGCACACAAACACGCACACGCGCGCGCGCACAAACACGCGCACACACACACACACACACACTCTCTCTCCCTCTCACAAGCACACACACACACACACACACACGCGCGCGCGCGCGCGGGCGCACACACGCAACACGATGCAGAGGCATTATTGGAAGGAGGATGCCCAAATCCTGCCAATATTTTGCTCGCCGCCTGGAGGATTCGGACATGACATCGTGACATGACATGACTCGTACGTACGGCCAATGTCCTGACATGACATCGTGGGCTCTGGTTTCTGTGACCGTGCGAACCGCTCATCCTTGAACGATCTCTGCTGAGTCCGCGGAGGCTTATCAGCATTGAACGCCCACACGTACTGCGTTCACATTTACGTGGGAATATCCCCACGAAGACCGACGCCAGTGTGCCTCGCGACAGCGACGGCGGCGGCAGCGAGCGGTCTGCGCGGCCCTCTGGCTGTCCGGCTTTGCCGAATTTGCCGCCCATGTCAACTGCGCGCCTGTTCCTGGGCGGCAGCCCTCGAGCCATGTTGGCAACGGACAGCAGTCTGATCACGTCAAAAACCGACTCGGGATGAATAGCCGGCCCTGGAGAAAAGGTCGGAACTTCTGGGGTCCCCCGTCGTGAACAAAAAATAAAGGCGTCGGAGGACGGGGCGTCTTCCGGGGCCCCCGAGGGTCTCGACCCCTTCCCTGGGGCTGCCATTGCATCCCGAGCCTTTGGCTGACGCCCCCAAGGCTGGGGAACGGCCTCCAGAGGCTGGGCACGGCGAAAAATCTGGCCTCCTGACTCCTCCCTTCTGGTTTTTCGCGCCGTCCGCCGCCCTCTCGTTTCTGCGCCTTGGGCCACGTGGGGCTCCAGGCTGGGCCCCCCTTCGCGGGGGAGGCTGGCAGCTGCTACAATTCTGCCCCGCTTGGTTCTCCGGGTGAGAATTTTCTGCGCGACGGCGCGCCGACTGCTGCAAAGCCGAATCCGACCGACCGACCTTCTCCCTCGCCCCACTGGGATGGGCACTTCGTCAAAGCCAGACGCCCCTGCACAATCAAACTCGAAAGAATCACGGAGCCTATATTCCCCCAGAGTCAGAGTCCGAACCTCCAGCCGATTCGCTCTCCTTGCGACGACAATTTCCCCTCCTCTTCCTCAGCCACCTTTTTTCCTAATGACTGTTAGCCGGAGTGATGCCACCTACGTGGTGCAATGAGTGTGGTGCAAGCTACGTGGTGAAAGCAATGTGGTGTAAACCACGTGGTGGAATCTACGTGGCGCAATTGGCTGTTACACATGACCTGGCAAATTCGCTGATCACAAACTTGACCACGTTTTCGGTGGACGCCTTCTGCGCCATCTCGCTTTCCGTGGCCTCCGCCACGGCGCCATTGGTTTTCTGATGGAGCCTCGGCTGCTTGGGCGCCTCGGTTTGTTTAACCAGGGCGCGCCCGGCCATCGGGGTGAGCTGGCCCAGGAGCTCGTCCGCTGATGCGGGGGGGCGCGCTGCGGCGAGTGCCGCGCTGGCCGCATCAGCCAATCGACGCGTCAACTTAGGGCAAGTGGTCCCACAACTGACGCGGTCGGCATCGCGTTTCGCATCGAACCGTTCAACCATGCGCAACAGTGTAAGTTACATGGATGGATGGCAGCACCTCTTCACGATGCGGCTATCGCTTGACATTTCCCGAATGACCAGACGATGAACAGCGCGCCTGCCATTGGCACGGATGGAGGGCGGTTCCTTCGCAAAGCGCGGGGCCTCTCTTGGCCGCGAGAAGGACTCGCGGGCCCACGGGTGTGCGTTGCAGCATCGTCCGTGCGTCCTAAGTCCCACCAGCCCTTTGGGCGTGAGTGGTTTAGAGAGCCCGCTCTGTCCTCAACCCCCCTTCTTCCCCTTCGGGGAGGGGTTTACCCCTCCCCCTACCCCCTCCCCCTGGGCCTGGAGAGGGGGTTTCGCGGGTCGTTGGAGGGGTTTTTTACGACTCCTGGGAGGGCTAAAAAACGACGACCCTCACGAGGATTCTGGCCCCGACGGAGGGACGGAGATAAGTCCCTCTCCTCTTCTTTGAAGCCAAAATCATTGATTTTACTACGGTGTTGGCCCCATTTTGGCCTCCTGAGGGGGCAGCGCTCCTCGTCCTTCCTAGCAAAATCATTGATTTTACGAAGGTTTTGGGCTCATTTTGTCCTTCTCAGGAGGCAGCGCTTATTTGCACTTCTGAGGAGGTCGCAAGAGGCCCCAAGATGGCCCCAAGAGGCCCCCAGGAGCTTCCCAAGAAGCCTCCAAGAGGCCCCCCAGAGGCCCCCAAGAGGCCCCACAAGAGGCCCCCAAGAGGCCCCCAAGAGGCCCCCAAGAGGCCCCACGAGGCCCCAAGAGGCCCCCAAGAGGCCCCCAAGAGGCCCCCAAGAGGCCCCCAAGAGGCCCCACGAGGCTCCAAGAGGCCCCCAAGAGGCCCCACGAGGAGCCCGAACGATTCACACCCGGACGAGGGGCCCGAACGACTCACACCACGAAGTGCCCGAACGACTCACACCAGGAGGAGGGGCCCGAACGACTCACACCAGGACGAGGCGCCCGAACGACTCACACCACGAGGAGCCCGAACGACTCACACCAGGACGAGGGCCCCGAACGACTCACACCACGAGGAGCCCGAACGACTCACACCAGGAGGAGGAGCCCGAACGACTCACACCAGGACGAAGGGCCCGAACAACTCACACCACGAGAAGCCCGAACGACTCACGCCAGGACGAAGAGCCCGAACGACTCAAACCACGACGAAGAGCCCGAACGACTCACACCAGGAAGAAGGGCCCGAACGACTCACACCAGGACGAGAGGCCCGGAGATATGCGGGAGCAGGCGGAAACACGCCTGAAAAACACGACTGTCGGCATGCTTCGCAAGAGTTGCTGTTTTGAGATGGGCTGGTGGGGATACGCGAAGCGTGAAGAATTACTCTAATCCGCATCCTCCTCCTCCTCCTCCTCCTCCTCCTCCTCCTCCTCCTCCTCCTCCTCCTCCTCCTCCCTCCCCCGCCCCTTCCAGGGCTGATGCTGCCGACCCCTATATATATATGTATATATGTATATATATACTATTGCTCAACAACAAGAAATCAATCTCCCCCACACCCCCCCTGGCACTCGCCCAGTGAACATCCAACGCAACACCTCGGAATCAATCTTGGCGCCGCGCGAACGAATGCACGCCGGAGAGACCCACCCGCGCAAAAGCCAGCGGACTCGGCGCCCCAAGGAGCGCAAAGACTGCGCCATCACTCGAGCGCACAACCCCTTATAAACGCGGCCGAAGCAGCCGCCCAGCAGCCGCCTAGCGCCCGTCATTGCGCGCCCTCGAGCTCGAAGGCTACAGTGGCCTCGTCGACGACCATCGCGCACCAATGGCGATGAACGACGCGCTCGTCGATACGCGCACCGTCTCACCACCGTCGTTGCAGTGGACGTCGGTGGCCCGCAGCAGGATCTCCTCGATGTTATCGTAGTCGAACGCCTCGAACGTCTAACGAACGGGCGACCCTGCGTCGGCCCCTCGCGGTTCGGTAACGCGACGTTTTTCCATGCATCGCTGTGTAACAATGGCCTCGATCTCGGGGGCGCAGGCGGCCGCGCGCTTATCGGGCTGGTCGGGGGCCCCGCGACGCTGCTCATCCTCGCTGGGGGGCTCGCAAGCGTCGCACTGCAAATCCACCTTCAAGGGGCGCTTGACCACGTAGAGCCACTTGACGAGGCCCACGAGATCGCCATCGCCAGTGGAATCTCCGTCAGGGGATTGTCCGCGGCACTTGTAGACGTCGACCTCTCAGCCGAAGTACGTGGACAGCTCAGTCGCGATCGTCTTCTCGATGACCGCCCCATCGGTCGAGTTGCGCAGCGTGCACGGGTTGATATGGACAGGAGACGTCACTGGCAGCCAGCAGTCCAACTCCTCAAAGTAGGCCCAGAACCTCCCGATGATATCCCTGACCATCGCCTGCAAGGTTGGAGACCGCAACTGATCCCCCACCGCGTCGCGGTCGGTCGGGAGGTCGAAGCACGCGCGCGCGTGGCTCGCCATGGTCGCCGTTGGCTGGATCGAATTGGCAGGCTGGGTGGCCCGTTGCGGGTAGGTTGAAGATCTCAAAAGACCTGTCCTTCCTGACTGCAGCACCAAAACGGCAACGCTACCTCCATGGCCACGAGACTCCATCCTTCAATCACGCCCGTTATACCCATTCACCCCGCAAAGGCCCCCGAGAGGCACCGAAAGCCCCCCCCCCCAGAGAGGGACCCCCTGAGGCTCACTGGGTGCCCTCACGCAGACCCGCAACGGCCCAAGATGGTCCAAGACAGCGCGCTCCTCCCCCTCGGGGTTGATGTCGACAAAAGTCCAAAAGTCGGATGCGAGATCATGCACAACAAATTGGAAGTGGCCGAATTCGTGCGCATGGTGTTCCAGGCCCCAAGCACTGGTCTTGATCAGCTTCAGCTCTTGTGCAAGGACCCCTGCATCAACATGCAGGAGGCTTCGCCTGGCCACAGTTTTACGGACGACAGCTGCGATCCCAACGTGCGCATCGCCTACATAGCAGCAGGGTTCGCTGTGGTGCCGATGCGTCGAGGGAAGTCTTCGCTACGCTCAAGGGCAATAAAAAGTGTGTGAACGCAAACGTCTGGAGTCGCCGAGCACCTCGCTGTCCTTGCCGCTTGCCGTGTTACCTCCCTCGCCTCCCACGTTCACACCGACTACCAGCCAGCAATCAAGCTGCACGCCCAGGCCAGATATTTTGGAATAACAAGATGCAAGCTCTAGTAAGCGCCCGTGTATGCCCCCTGGTTCGGCCTTGGTCAAAGTCAAGGCCAACTAAGACCTCCAAGGGTAATCCGAGAGCCCCCAGGAGAGTGACAAAGCCATTGGCAAAGACAAGCCGACAAAGCCGCGAAGCCGGCAGCACAAGCCATGTTCGAGCCCAGGGAAGCAGAGCTGGAGTTTCACAAACATGAGACCAAGCCGCTTCGCAGACTCCTTCAGCATCTCGCCACCATTCTGCCGCGGTGGCCCGCCCCCACCACAAAAGGGAGGGAAGAAAAGCATGGACAGGCCAGCCAGCACTGACCCGCCCATCTGGGCCGCTTCTGCTCCCCACATGATGGGCCTGTTTCCCACCACCACCACCACCACCACCACCATAAGTTGGAGGGAGAAGGGGTCCTCCTCCTTCTCCTCCTCCTCCTCCTCCTCCTCTTCGTCCTCCTCCTCCTCCTCGTCCTCCTCCTCCTGCCCCCCTCCAACTTATGGTGGTGGTGGTGGAAAACAAGCCTATCACCACATGTGGGACCCAGGAGACCGCCTCTCCGTGGCTCCTCCTCCGCCGCCTCCCTCGGGGATCCCAGGGACCGTGGGGGCAGGCCAGGGAGCGGTCCACAATTGGGAGCATGTTCGTGGCTACAGTCAACCAGTATAGTGAGGATGCGCGAGAAGGATGCAAGGGCCTTGGACGCCCATTTCGAAGCTTTTCGAGCGGGGCGCGGCCAGCGAAAGCGGCGAAGGACGGACCGAGGAGGCAAGGATGCAAGGGTACCCTTGGGAAGGTTACCCATCCTTACTATGCGGGTTGACTGTACTGGCTCTGCACCGTCTGCAGGGTCCGAGCTAAGTCAGCCAGCTACCAGATAGCCAGAGCTAACAAACGGTGTCCTGGGCATTACAAAGCTGTGACCGCGTTAGCGGGGAATCCCAGAGGGAACAACCTGCTCTGGCTAAAAACTCTGGGCAACTCGAGCATCCTAATATTGTGCAAGAGATGTAGAGCATACACTGAGCGCGGGAATGGTCTGACTGGAGAGTTCAAGCTGAGCCCCCCGAACAGCGGTACGGCCTCGCGCCTTGCCAGAATCCGGAACTTCATCACCCCAAGAGTGGAAGGAACGTTCCCATGATTTCCAGGCCGCCAGTCGCTTTGGCACAATGTTGTCGTCGGGCTCCTCGCCTAGCCCAGACCCGCGCCCCAGATACCCAATCTGGATCGCAGGCCTCAGATCGGGAGGCAGAACGCCCTCCTGTCGCCGCGATGAAGTAATCGTGATGGGTCGAACTCTTCATCGCCGAGCGCTGGCCCTCCTCCTCCTCCTCCTCGTTCTCCTCCTCCTCCTCCATATCCTCATCCTCCGTTTCCTCGTTCTGTATTGTTTACGCCTGTTCCTCCCTTTCATCCCTTTCCTCTTGTTCCGATTTCTCTCCGCCTGTCCCTCCTTTTCCCCACGTTTGTTATCCTCTCCCACCTTTCCCTCATGTCCGTCCGTTTCCCCCGTTTCCTCCTCCCTCCGTGACAGAGAAGCCACGGGAGGCCAGAGCCCCCTGCAGAGGGAGAGATGGAGACCTGGGCCGCGCGGCCGCCGCCGCCGCCAGCAGCGCCGCCGCCCCGGCGGCGCCGCTGGGGTGCCACGCCGCGCCAGCGAGGGCACTGGCCTCGGCCTGCGTGGGGAAGGCGGGCAGCGTCCTCCCTCCCGCCCTCCCTCCTCCTCCTCCTCCTCCTCCCCCGCGTCCTCCTCCTCCTCCTCCTCCTCCTCCGCCTCCTCCTCCTCCTCCTCCTCCCTCCTCCTCCTTCGCCTCCTCCGCCTCCTCCGCCTCTCCGCCTCCTCCGCCTCCTCCTCCTCCTCCTCCTCCTCCTCCTCTCCTCTCCTCCTCTCCTCCTCCCCTCCTCCTCCTCCTCCTCCTCCTTCTCCTCCCTCCTCCTCCTCCTCCTCCTCCTCCCTCCTCCCTCCTCCCTCCTCCCTCCTCCTCCTCCCTCCTCCCTCCTCCCTCCTCCCTCCCCCCTCCTCCCTCCTCCCTCCTCCCTCCTCCCTCCTCCTCCTCCCTCCCTCCCCCCCTCCCCCCTCCTCCCCCCCCTCCTCCCTCCTCCTCCTCCTCCTCCCTCCCTCCCTCCCTCCCTCCCTCCCTCCTCCCTCCCTCCCTCCCCCTCCTCCCTCCCTCCCTCCCTCCCTCCTCCTCCTCCCTCCTCCCTCCCCTCCCTCCCTCCCTCCCCCTCCCTCCCTCCTCCGCCCTCCTCCCTCCTCCCTCCTCCCTCCTCCCCTCCTCCCTCCTCCCTCCTCCCTCCCCCCCCTCCTCCTCCTCCTCCTCCTCCTCCTCCTCCTCCTCCTCCTCCTCCTCCTCCTCCTCCTCCTCCTCCTCCTCCTCCTTCCTCTCCTCCTCCCATCCTCCTCCTCCTCCTCCTCCTCCTCCTCCTCCTCCTCCTCCTCCTCCTCCTCCTCCCCTCGTCCCTTACTTGGGCACACCCCTCACACGTTCCGTGGCCCCATAGGGAGCTCCACCAAAGGCCCAGATGCCAGCGCTCGCACGCGGCCACCGCGCCCAGTGCGGCACGATGCCAACAACAATGTATCTGGCCTCGCCGCCGCCGCGAAACATAGAACTACAACGAGCTGCGCACCAAGCTGCCAGGATTCGAAGGACAAAGGCTGCGTGACAAGCAGACAGGTTCTGAGGGTCATCGTGGCACTGGCGACCGCAACCACGGCAACCACGACCGCGAGTACCGCAAGTGTGTGATCATTCATGGGAGGACCCGCCTTGGGCGCAGACGGGCCCCTGGACGACACGGCCATCCAGAACTACTATGGCCACCTGAGCTACGCGGGACCCCAGGACCACGGCCACGTAGGCTACGACGGCAACCTGGACTACGGCTACAATGGCCGCAGCCGTTTCCAGGGCGTCTACATCCCAGGCGAGGTAGGACGGGACTGGCTTCGGCTGGTCCTCCCTCCCTCAGATTCGGCGCCTGGCAACTGGGTGGGCGACAACCCACATGATGAGAGGGAACCAGAAGAAGGCGCTGTGCTACCAGGGCTCTGCTACGAGGGCCGCGGGCATAATCCCAAGGGCAACACGCAGTGCCGCAAGGGCATCTGCAGAGCTCGGGGAACCCCTCACACGTTTCGCGGCCCCGTAGGGAGCTCCACCGAAGGCCCAGATGCCAGCACTCGCGTGCGGCCACCGCACCCACTCTGGTACACCCCTCACACGTTTCCGTGCCCCATAGGTAGGGAGCTCCACCGAAGGCCCTGATGCCAGCGTTCGCACGCGGCCACCGCACCCATTTGGGCACGCCCCTCACACGCTTCGTGGCCTCATAGGGAGCTCCACCGAAGGCCCAGATGCCAGCGCTCGCATGCGGCCACCGCGCCCATTTTGGCACCCCCCTCACACGTTTCGCATCCCCATAAGGAGCTCCACCGAATACGGTGCATACAGCGACGGTACCCACAACTGCATATGGCAGGGTCCTTCAGCAGGATAGTTTGCTGTCATTGACCAGCACGCTGAATTCTGGGCGACCTATCGCGGCAGAGTTGGGAAAACGCTTCCGCAGACCAGGCATGCCGCAGAAAATCTTGCAGCGCACGTCGCCCTGACCCAGTTATCCCACGTGACCTACGTATTGCTGATTACGACGGCGTTGTAGGAATGACTTGCTGGATGCCCTGCAGATTGTACAATAGGATATCTGAATATGCTGGCGTACATAAGTAAGCCATCGGCCGTAATGTATGTAATGCTGAGGTTGTTAAGAACAAGTCGCATGTTAATCCTGACGCGATCGTTCCAGGATCTGATGTATGGCGGAAGGAAGGCCTTTGGCCACTCGAAGGCTGACATTTTGGCTAAGACCAGAGCTCTCCGCCATAACTGGCCCTCCAGTGAGGAGGTTGCAGCTGCCCTCGCCGAAAGCAAGGCCTCGCGAGCTTACTTGATGTATGTTGCAAAGCTGTGCTTGTGTTCGCCGGAGCTCGAACTCCCCCGTCCCAGAGGCCGAGTCTGTAGCGCAGGCCAAAGGAAGAGGAAGGAGTGAGTTCGACGGCACCTTCATCAGGAGCCCGCCCTTGCAAATTTGGGTATCTTAGGGCAGGCTGCTCGGGAGAGTAGTCGTCCCGCAACCCTGTGCCTGCTCGGTCGACCTCCCTGTTGCGGGGGAGCGTGCCGACCACTTGCAGCCGAGGACCCTGATGCCCTTCCCGCCCCTGGCCCTGCCACCCCTCTATCCACGCTTTGCCCCCCTTGTCCTCATCAGTGGGCCTGGAGATCTCGCTCCTCACGCTGGAGTTGCGCGGGATAATTCGGGGAACGCCAGGGCCAGGAGCGTCCTGATGCTGGCCGTTGCCCAGGTTCCCCCTGACAGACTCAGCGATGTGCTTCGTAACCCCAAGGGACACAAGCTGTACATTGCTGACTCCTCTGCCGTCGATGACAGATGTATCATAATCTGTAGCGCCGGCGGAAGTTACACTTCCGATGGTCGGCCTGTAAACTTACAGAATGCGTGTGATGAGGCATTCAAGTCCTATGGCGCTAGGCCTCTTGGCAGCGCGTCGTGAAGCTGTAGCATCCCTCGTACAAGCAGGGGCTGGCCAAGGTGCTGGAACCTGCCCTTGCTTTGGACTTGCGCCGAGTGGTAGATAGGACAGGCGGGCGTGGGTCAGAACGTGGATAGAAAACCCACACCTTGTTGGTGGGGGGCGGTTCTTATCCCGATGCTTTCCCATGCTGGCTTCTTCTGTCCTGTCGCCCTGAAGTGTCCAATCCAATCTAATCCTCCTCCTCCTCCTCCTCCTCCTCCTCCTCCTCCTCCTCCTCCTCCTCCTAATCCTCCACCTCCTCCACATCATCGCCCCTCCTCCTCCTCCTCCTCCTCCTCCTCCTCCTCCTCCTCCTCCTCCTCCTCCTCCTCCTCCTCCTCCCTCCTCCTCCTAGCCCCTCCCGCCCAAGCAGGTGTAGAGGACAGCGCATTACTGGTTGGGGCGCAGCTGTCCCGAGTCTGGCTACCTAACCTTCTTCATGTCATGGCGTCGCGGGGATTGGCGCCAGCGCGTGCCCTGGCGCAGCGGCCCACCCCCATCGACGCCTCCATCGAAGGCAGCGGCGCTGCGCTGAACTTGGTGGAGGTGAACGTCGCGGAGGTCGTGGCAGCGGCGGTCGACGCTGCAGTACGAGCTTCCGTGCTCCCGAAGGCGATGCCGAAGCAGGTGGTGATGCCGCGCCCGTCGAGGGCCCCGCGCTACGGGGAGCAGCTGGCCTTGGAGGACGGCTCCCCGCAGCCTGCGGTGACCAGCAAGGCGGCGCCTCCGTCGCCACCGCCTGGAACGTGGCGCATCGCGTCCCCACCGCCGACGAGGTCCTCGGGAAGGGATTGCAGGTCGCCGGAGGACAGCGTGGTCTCCGTCCGCCCGAAGCCGGTCGTCATGCCAGAGGGTTGGCTGGGCGCGAACCCGTTCTGCGAGAGCAGGGAGAAGCAGCAGAACCACAAGGAGAAGAAGGAGAAGAAGGGGCAAAAAGAGAAGAAGCAGAAGAAAGGCGGAGACAGGAAGCACGAGCGGGAGCGCCGCCGGAGGCGCCGCTCTCGTTCGCCGCCGCCTCCGCCCGTATTGGACTGATTGGACTGAAGTACGTCGGCAGTCACGTCACCAAGTGGTTCGACTTGGCGAGCGATTGCGACAGCTACACGAGCCACGACGAGCAGATCCAGCCGTCCCTGCAGCCATGTGACATGGAATTCGAGGATAGCGCCGCGCAGTAGGCGCCGAATACCTGGAGAAGTTCGAACCGTCCTTGCAGTGCGGAGCTGGAGTACGAGGATAGGGACAAGGTGAAGCAGATCGAGCCGCACCCGAGCCTTGCGCAGCTCGTGGACAGCGACCTGTACCTGGAGAAGTTGCAGAAGGTCAAGCAGCTCAACCTGGACGCGTTATACAAGGTTGCCGCCGCCCGCGAGGCGAGGGTTGCAGCCTGGCGCCTTCGCGAGGACGTCGTGGTGAGGGTGCTGCACGCCAACACGTTGGAGGCAGGTGGTGTGGACAAGCTGGGGGACATCCCGCCCTTCCCGAAGCTCGAGGCGCTCCCAGGAGCGGTGGTCGAAGAGGGCGTCAAGGAGGCCAAGTACGTGAAGGGCCCCTGCGAGATGCTCGTGAAAAGCCTTTCGAAGGAGGAGCTCGAGGAGCTGGGCCCGCAGGAGGGGGTCACGCTTGAGGACTTCATCAAGTGGGCGCGGAAGTTCGAGCGCAGCTAGAGCTCGGGCAACAAGTTCGTGAAGTAGATTGTGGAATACTTCAAGGTGGGCGATTCCTGAAGTCTCGACTTCAGCGAGTCGTGGAGGACTGAGGGCCTCGAGGGGGGTGCAGTCTCGGGAGTTCTTGATGGGCCCCTCCCCTCTGTTTTCGGGTCCTGGGCCCGTCTGCCGCCCCGTCGTGAGCTCAAGGGGCTGCATCCTCCTTGGGGTCGGGGCGTCCGTCCGCGCCGTGCGTCGGCGAAGGCCGATCTGATGGTGCCCGCATTGTCGCTATCGCTACACTCCTCCTCCTCCTCCTCCTCCTCCTCCTCCTCCTCCTCCTCCTCCTCCTCCTCCTCCTCCTCCTGATCCAACTCCTCCTCCCCCTCCTTTTCCTCCTCCGATGTCTCCTCCTTGTGGTATCGGGCTCGGCTAAATATGCATTGAACCTCGCCGTGTGCGTACAGTGCCTCCCCCTGTTGCTGTGCGCGGTGTGCCTCTCATCCGAAGTTTTCTCGCTTTCGGAGGCGGCACTTCAGGGGCGTTGGCGTGGATGTCAATAAAAAAAAAAAAAAAAAAAACCTCCTCCTCCTCCTCCTCCTCCTCCTCCTCCTCCTCCTCCTCCTCCTCCTCCTCCTCCTCCTCCTCCTCCTCCCTCCTCCTCCTAGCCCCTCCCGCCCAAGCAGGTGTAGAGGACAGCGCATTACTGGTTGGGGCGCAGCTGTCCCGAGTCTGGCTACCTAACCTTCTTCATGTCATGGCGTCGCGGGGATTGGCGCCAGCGCGTGCCCTGGCGCAGCGGCCCACCCCCATCGACGCCTCCATCGAAGGCAGCGGCGCTGAACTTGGTGGAGGTGAACGTCGCGGAGGTCGTGGCAGCGGCGGTCGACGCTGCAGTACGAGCTTCCGTGCTCCCGAAGGCGATGCCGAAGCAGGTGGTGATGCCGCGCCCGTCGAGGGCCCCGCGCTACGGGGAGCAGCTGGCCTTGGAGGACGGCTCCCCGCAGCCTGCGGTGACCAGCAAGGCGGCGCCTCCGTCGCCACCGCCTGGGACGTGGCGCATCGCGTCCCCACCGCCGACGAGGTCCTCGGGAAGGGATTGCAGGTCGCCGGAGGACAGCGTGGTCTCCGTCCGCCCGAAGCCGGTCGTCATGCCAGAGGGTTGGCTGGGCGCGAACCCGTTCTGCGAGAGCAGGGAGAAGCAGCAGAACCACAAGGAGAAGAAGGAGAAGAAGGGGCAAAAAGAGAAGAAGCAGAAGAAAGGCGGAGACAGGAAGCACGAGCGGGAGCGCCGCCGGAGGCGCCGCTCTCGTTCGCCGCCGCCTCCGCCCGTATTGGACTGATTGGACTGAAGTACGTCGGCAGTCACGTCACCAAGTGGTTCGACTTGGCGAGCGATTGCGACAGCTACACGAGCCACGACGAGCAGATCCAGCCGTCCCTGCAGCCATGTGACATGGAATTCGAGGATAGCGACAAGAGAAGATCGAGCCGTCCCCAACCGCCGCGCAGTAGGCGCCGAATACCTGGAGAAGTTCGAACCGTCCTTGCAGCCAGCGGAGCTGGAGTACGAGGATAGGGACAAGGTGAAGCAGATCGAGCCGCACCCGAGCCTTGCGCAGCTCGTGGACAGCGACCTGTACCTGGAGAAGTTGCAGAAGGTCAAGCAGCTCAACCTGGACGCGTTATACAAGGTTGCCGCCGCCCGCGAGGCGAGGGTTGCAGCCTGGCGCCTTCGCGAGGACGTCGTGGTGAGGGTGCTGCACGCCAACACGTTGGAGGCAGGTGGTGTGGACAAGCTGGGGGACGTCCCGCCCTTCCCGAAGCTCGAGGCGCTCCCAGGAGCGGTGGTCGAAGAGGGCGTCAAGGAGGCCAAGTACGTGAAGGGCCCCTGCGAGATGCTCGTGAAAAGCCTTTCGAAGGAGGAGTTCGAGGAGCTGGGCCCGCAGGAGGGTCCTCCTCCTCCTCCAACTCCTCCTCCTCCTCCTCCTGATCCTCCTCCTCCTCCTCCATCATCATCATCATCATCATCATCATCATCATCATCACCATCATCATCATCATCATCTTCATCATCATCACCATCACCACCACCACCACCACCACCACCATCATCATCATCATCATCATCATCATCATCATCATCATCATCATCATCATCATCACCATAACCATCATCATCATCATCACCACCATCACCACCACCACCACCACCATCATCATCACCACCACCACCACCACCACCACCACCATCATCATCATCATCAGCATCAGCATCATCATCATCATCATCAGCATCATCATCAGAATCATCATCATCAGCATCATCATCATCATCACCACCACCACCACCACCATCATCATCATCATCAGCTCATCAGCATCATCATCATCGTCACCGTCAGCATCATCATCATCTCATCATCATCATCACATCATCATCATCATCATCATCATCATCATCATCATCATCTTCATCATCATCATCATCAGCTGCAGCAGCAGCATCATCATCACCACCATCATCACGACCACCATCATCACCATCATCAGAATCATCATCATCATCACCACCACCACCACCACCACCACAACCATCATCATCACCATCATCATCATCATCGTCGTCGTCCTCATCATCATCCTCATCATCATCATCGTCATTATGGTCATCACCATCACCATCACCACCACCATCATCATCACCACCATCATCACCATCATCATCATCACCATCATCATCACCATCATCAGCACCATCATCATCAGCATCATCATCATCAACATCAACAGCATCATCATCATCATCATCATCATCATCAACAACATCCTCAACATCATCATCATCACCACCACCACCATCATCATCATCATCATCATCATCGTCATCATCATCATCATCATCATCATCATCATCGTCATCCTCATCGTCAATCGTCATCATCATCACCATCATCATCATCATAATCAGCATCAGCATCAGCATCATCATCATCACGACATCATCGTCACCACCACCACCATCATCATCACCATCATCATCATCATCATTATCATCCTCATCATCCTCATCATCCGCATCATGATTATCATCCTAATCATCATCATGATGATCATTATCATCATCATCATCATCATCATCATAATCATCATCATCATCATCATCATCATCATCATCATCATCATCATCACCATAACCATCATCATCAGCATCAGCATCAGCATCATCAGCATCATCAGCATCATCAGCATCAGCATCATCCTCATGCTCATGCTCATGATCATCATCATCCTCATCCTCATCCGCATCCGCATCCTCATCCTCATCATCATCATCATCAGCATCATCAGCATCATCATCAGCATCATCATCAGCATCATCAGCATCATCAGCATCATCAGCATCATTATCATCATCATCATCACCATCGTCATCATCATCATTATCAGCATCATCATCATCAGCATCATCACCACCGAAAGAGCGTGTTCTACCACTGCTGGCGGAAAACCGGGGGGGGTCACTACCGGTTCGAACCCCTCCCCCCCCCCCCCTCCGGAAAACCGGGGGGGGTCACTACCGGTTCGAACCCCTCCCCCCCCCCAGTTCATCATGAAAAGGGGGGGGGGTCACTACCGGTTCGAACCCTCCCCCCCCCCCCTCGAAAACCGAGTGGGGGTGCGGACAGCGGTGGGGACGGTGTTGGTGGGGACAGTGGTGAGGGGACAGCGGGACAGTGGTGGGGACAGTGGGACAGTGGGACAGTAGAGGGCCGGTAGTGGTGGGGACAGTGGTGGGGACAATGGTGGGAACAGGGGGGACAGTGGACAGTGGTGGGGACGGTGGTGGTGGGGACAGTGGTGGTGAGGACAGTGGGAATGAGGTGGAAACAGTGGGATAGTGGAGGGTACAATGGTGGTGGGGACAGTGGTAAAGGCGGTGGCGAGGACGGCGGTGGGACAATGGGACAGAGGTACAGTGGGGACAGTGGTGGGGACAGTGGGGACAGTGGTGGAAACAGTGGGACAGCTCAGTGGGACAGCGGAGGAGTCAGTGGGACAGTGGGGACAATGGGGATAGGCAGTGGTTGGGTCCGTGGAGACAGTGGGGAGAGTGGAACCGTGGTGGGAACAGTTGTGGAACAGTGGGGACAGTGCGACAGTGGTGGGGGCATTGGTGGGGACAATAGGGACGGTGGTGGACCCAGTGGGGACAGTGGTGGTGAGGACAGTGGTGCTGGGAACAACAGTGGGGGATGTGATGCGAGCGGTGGTAGGGACCGGGAGTCGTTTGCTGGCGGTGCGTGGGGGTGGGGGGGGGGTCGAACCGGTAGTGACCCCCCTCCGGTTTTCGAGGGGGGGGGGGGGGGGTCCAGCCGGTAGTGACCCCCCCCGGTTTTTCGAGGGGGAGGGGGGGGGGGAGGGTTTAGGGGAAGGGGGGGGTTTGCCCCGGGGGGAAGGGGGGGGGAGGGGGGGGGGGGGGGGGGGGGGGTGGGGGGGGGGTTCCAGCAGGGGTGGAGGGGGATTTTTTTTTTTTTTTTTTTTTTTTTTTTGAGAAGGGGGGTTGGGAGTAAATGGAAGGGGAGGTGGGGGAGAACTCCGGGTTCCGAGGAAAAGGTTTGGCATTTTCTACAGTAAAGGCGGCGGTGGTCACGCTCTCCTCTCATCACCACCATCATCATTCGTCATCAATCCCTCATCATCATCATCATCATCATCACACCACCATCATTCATCGTCATCATCCTCATCATCATCATCATCATCATCATCATCATCATCATCATTCATCCATCACACACTCATCATCATCAGAGCAGCATCATCATCATCATCATCATCCTCATTATCCATCATCATCATCATCAGCAGCATCATCATCATCATCATCATCATCATCATCATCATCATCAATCTATCATCAGCATCATCATCATCATCCATCATCATCATCACATCATCATGAGCACAGCACCATCATCATCATCATCATCAATCCATCATCATCATCATCATCGTCATCGTCTCATCATCGTCATCATCATCATCATCAGCATCATCATCATCATCGCATCATTAATCCTGTCATCATCATCAGGCATCCCGCATAATCAGCACAATCATCATCGTCATCCGCATCATCATCAATCATCAGCATCATCATCGTCATCATCATCATCAGCATCATCATCATCATCAGCATCATCATCATCATCATCATCATCATCATCATCATCATCATCATCATCATTGTCATCATCATCATCATCATCATCATCATCACCATCAGCATGATCATCACCATCATCAGCAGCAGCATCAGCATCAGCATCAGCATCAGCAGTATCATCATCATCAGCAGCATCATCTTTATCATCGATATCATCATCATCATCATCATCATCGTCTTCGTAATCATCGTCATCACCGTCAGTATCAGCATTAGCATCATCTTCATCATCATCATCATCATCATCATCATCATCATCATCATCATCATCATCGTCGTGATCATCATCAGCACCACCATCATCAATATAATCATCATCAGCAGCATCATCATCAGCAGCAGCATCATCATCATCAGCGCAGCATCATCATCTTCATCATCATCATCATAATCATCATCACCATTATCATCATTATCATCGTCCTCCTACTCATCATCCTCATCATCATCGTCATCATCAATATCATTACCCTCATCATCAGCATCATCATAAGCATCGTAATCGTCATCGTCATCATCATTGTCCTCAGCATCATCATCACCATCTTTGTCGTCGTCGTGGTCATGGTCTTCGTCGTCATCATCCCCCACCGTCCCTCCCTCCCTCTCCGTTTTCTGTCCTCCTCCTCCCCCGTTCCCCCTTCATCCTCCGTCTCCGTTCCCTCTCCCCCTCCGCTCCCCCTCCGCCCCATTCCCCGTTTCCCCTCCACCTCGGTGCCCCTTGAGAGCGGCCCCCCCCCCGCGGAGGAGGCCTCGCCTGCACCTTCGACCGCGGCGGGGGGCCCGCGGCCAGCGCCGGAGGCGCTGGCGCGCGCGCGGCGGCCGCGCCGCAGGGGCTGGCGAGGGCCATGCGCCAGTGAGACCTGATTTTCTAAGCTGGAGTAGTGGATCTGGCGCCGATGGGTCCACAGAGAAAAGCGCAATGATATTTGCAGCAGTTGCTGCCTCGACGCATACGCTCACGCGCACGATGCAATAGTTGCGCGTGGATTCAGTTTCGTATCCTTTCGCACACGCATCAGGTGTCGCTTGTGCCCGCAAAAGTTGCGCAATGTTGCACGCAACAATACACAATTAATGAACGAACGCACCTCTCGCCGACGACCCATTTGCGCCAGGCCCACTACTCCAGCTCAGGCTGTTGGGCGAAGGGCTAAAGCGAACGGTGAACCAATCCCTGCTCTGGATTCGTACCCCCTTGTCGTACGCTCAGGTGGGCAAGGCGGGCCGAACGTTTCGCCTGAGACTTCCCCACAACCTTTGATCCTGAAGCTACAATACTGCTACCAGGATGGAGGGGGGTCGTTTTCAAAACGTGGCTCTCGCCTTTCAGCGCCGCGCTCATTCGTCCTTGTAGTAAAAATATATTTGCATGGAGGAAACAAAAGTCGTTGTCCAAATGTGGTTATTGCCACACTGCCGCGCACATTCGTCTTGAAAGCTTGCAGCTGCTACACGGTTGGGGCACGCGTAGTTCACAAAATGCGCATCTCGCTTTAGCGCCCCACGCATTCGCCGCAAGTGTTTTTTCCACTCGGCTCCAAGAACAGCATTGACCCCAAACGGCTAAAATTGAGAGAGAGAGAGAGTTAGAAGGAAAGAGAGAGAGAGGGAAAGAGAGAGAGAGAGTGCACAGAGGCAACCTAGACGGTCGCAGTCTGGTTTGTTACAAGTCCCCGCGGTGCTGCCCCCATGTGCGAAGAGGCCCCTCGCGCTGAGACGCTCACTCTCTGGCCTCTCGGCGCACCTCATTTCTTCTTGTATTTGGCCCTTTTTCAGCATCCCGTGCAGAGCGGAACGCGGGATCAACGGACCCCACATCGAGGAAGACACGCGCGCATGCCACTCACGCCTCCGCCCGGCCACGGCCGCCGCCTGGCGCCACGCGCCAGCTCGGAGAGCGATCGAGCCGCTCAACCCCTGAATTTTATGCCGATCTAGGCAAGCAGCTTCAGCATGCGCGACCGTGCCTAGATCGCCGTCGCGCCGACGTGGCGGTCGCCGCGCGCTTTGAACAGCTGAGAAAGTCTGTGGAACACAGCAGAGCCACATCGATGCCACGGATCGGGCCTGCGCCACGACGGCTGAAGATGCCCTTGGCGGCCGCGCCGCCTGCAAGCAAACGCGGTCCGGATTCAAATCCATCCCCCGCCAACGATCGAAGTCCACTCATGCGACTGCCTGTTTCCACTAAGCCCCAATAACCGGCCCCCCCTGCGTTCAACGCCACGCTGATCCGGGTCGCGCTCCCCTGGCCGAAAATATAATGCCCAGCTGGCGCTATTCCTCCTAGATGTCTGCACGGCGAAGCGCGAGTCGCCGCAGCCGCCCCGACGCCTCCGCGGGGCTCGCCCCCAGACCCTAACCTGACGCAGTGATCCAAGCAGAGACCGAGCCACCCGCTTCACCGCCCCCCAGCGGGCGACGGCAGGCCCCTGCACGCACCCCGCGAGCCCCCCAGCGGGCGACGGCAGGCCCCCTGCACGCACCAAGCAGTTGACCTTCATGGCCGCCGACCTGCATGACCTCGGTCGGATCCACGGCGCCCTACACAGGCCCACCTCTCACGCCCGTCTGCGTCACCACAGGCGTCGCCACAGCTCTGGACCTCTTCGCATCGGGGCCCGCCCGAGCGACGATGACACGCGCGCGCCTCGCCCCCCCCCCCCTGGCCCCGCCACCTAGACACAAGCTGCATCGCGATCTGCCACTCCGCCGCGCCCACAGGCGCCACGGCGCGGACCCCCCGCGGCCTCCCCGAGCCCTTCGCGGCCCAAACTCGCCTCGACATCCTGCTCGGACGCGCGGGCAAGCACGTCCGCCATCTCGTCGATCGCGAAGTGCACTGCGGCCTCAAAGTAGTTGAGGGGGCGGATGAAGGCGCGGCCCAAGCGGTCGCGGGCCTTCTTTCCCCCCTCGGCAAGCGCGACGATGACCCGCTCACCCCCGGCATCCGCAACCTCCTGAAAGGCCTGCAGATCGGGGGCCACCCCCTAGAGGGCGCACGCCTTCGCCGCCCAGTCGATCCGGCCTGAGGCCGCGGGCGTCGCGCCCCCCCCAATCCACGCCACTTGCCCCGTGGCCCCCAGGGCGGCCAACCTCTCCCTGGGCCACAGCATGCCCGCGAACAACGAGAGGAAGCTGCTCCCCCAGGCCTCCAGGCACGCAGTCACCAACGGAGGATGTCCAGAGTGTCCCAGAACTCCTGCCACGCGACCGCCCTCCTGTTCCCGCCCCATACCTCTCGGTCCTGTCCACTGGCTGGGGCCCTCCGGCTGGGCAACCATCAGGTCGGTCGAGCCGGGCCTCTCAGCTTCTGCACCGTGCGCCACATGACCCGGCGCCAGCCTTGCGCCAGCTCCTCTTCCTGAAATACGCGCCCCATCTTCTGGATCCACGCCCCTGGGAGCGTCGCCCTGCCCGCGAACACCCCATCTCCATCCTCTTGGTGGAAGAGCAGGCCCCGCGTCGGCTTTTCGGCGGTGAACCCCCATTCCCATTCTATTCCGCCGCGCCCCCGCGGGCCCGCCTGCCCATGGAATCAAAGACCAGGCTGACAGCCACGGCCTCGCGCCCAACGCCGGCCCCACCAAGGCCCCGTCGCCCACCAGCACCTCGCGCGCGCACAGCACCACGTCACGAAGCTCCTCTCGGGGAGGGCGGCGAGCCTGGCGCGCGCCCCGCGCGCCCCGGCCCCGCGCCGCCCACTCCCCCGGCGCCCCCGCCCAACCGAGCACCACAGCGAGGTAGACCACCGCCGCGCTCTCGCCGGCCCCCCCCGCCAGCAGGGACACCCCCATGATCCAGAGCCCCGGCGTCTCCCCCCGGAGCACCTTGAACGCTGGCGAAGTCCCGCCTGGCCAACCAGACCCGAACCTACGGACACTGGAAACTCCACCACAACAGTTGCCTCGCCACCTCCAGGTGCCCCGGCAGCTTCGCTGGCGGGTGGGGCGTCTTGTCGCGGCCTTGATTCGCCTCTCCCATGTTGCTCATGAAACGGCCGTCTGGCGCTACACTGCGGCCCGGCAACATCTCTGCCCCCCCTCGGGGGCCCCACGATGCCCTCCAAGCCGCGGCGGCTTGAGCTCGCCAGCCACGCCCCACCCTTCACGACGTCCTCCCAGACCATCCTGCCTCATCCTGGCGCTCCGCCGACGACGCGCGCGGCTTGGCCCGCATTCGGACCGGCGCCCCATCGCGTCTCACGGGCACTCCCCGGCGCGCCACCCCCCGCAGGCACGACAAATTCTCTGCCTCGATTCGGCCGTCAAACTTCGCCACGCGGACGCCCCCAAGATGGTCTCAGCGCCCCTCCTGCCCGGCCCCCCGCAGCGCCCTCAAGCAGGCGACCCCAGCTCGACCACGCCCCCGAAGCTCCGCGGCCGCGCTCCGGCCCTGACCGAGAGCTGCCGCGCTGCCCGCGGCAACCCCCGTCTCCCCAGCGCGCCTCGCCTCGGCCCCGCCCTCCGCCTCGCGCTCCGACGGCCGACTCGGCGGCGCGGGCGCACGGGTTCAATCCCTCCTCGAAGAGGGGCCCTGCTTAACCGGGGGACCTACACGCTCGCGCTGGGCAGCCCCCCCCGCCCCCCCCCCCCCCCCCCCGCCCAATCTCTCCCCTCGCGGGCGCGCGCGTCGCGGCCGCCCTGAGGCAGCCGCCATGGCGCGACGCGCCCCGCCCCCCATTCGAATCGCGCGGGCCGCGTTCGAGGGAGAGCGCCACTTCCTCCTGGGCTAAGGTCTCCAGCACCTCCTAAGGAGGCAACGCCCTCGACCCTCCGCCGGTACCCCCCCCTGCCCAAGCCCTCTTGCCACCCGCGCCCCTTGGTTGATGGGCCCTGCGCCGCCTCCGCCACCCCGGGCGCCGCCGCCCCCTCCCGGGGCCCCACCTGCTGCCAAGGGTCGAAATTGAGACCAGCGAACGCTATACCAGTGCGCCTTCTGGGCCCGAGCCTGGCGCCCCAACCGCGCGAGGGCCACCGCCTGGCAGCGCCCGTCGGCGCCGTCCAGCTCGAAAGCGCCCGGCAGGTCGATAAGGGGGCTGCCCGTCTGCGCGGGGGCGAGGGCAGCGAAAGGAAATCGCCGATGCGAGGCTGATCCGTCGCAGACCCGCAGCACCTCCTCAACCCTCCACGCGAGCCCCCCCCGCCACCTGGTGTCGAGCTCCCCCGGGCATCCTGCGCGCACCGACTCACGCACTTCTGCGGCTACCCCGCGGCAGACCGAGCCGGCCACCCTCATCCACGCGCGGGCCCACTTGGCCAACTTGCTCGCGTCCGCGGGCTGCCGGGGCCGCGCCGCCATCTCGTGCTCTGCCGGGGGCACGTCGCCCATAGTCTCCTGGGGGAACGCGACCTAATCGGCCACGCCCAATGACCAGCTCGCCAACGTGTCCACCGATTTCTCTCCTCACGAGCAGGCGGCGATCCCGCGCGCAATCCTGGCTCGCGCGGGCGGGCCACTCGCGGCGCTCGCAGAGGGCGGCCGAACGCCCCGCCGCGCGGAGCAGCGCCCTCACGGAGGACCGCCCGAAGTCGCCCGGGCAGATCGCGACCCTGCAGCGCCCGCCACCCCGTGCTGCCAACACCCTCAACTCGTCGTCCCTGGTGATCGACTGCAGTGAGCCGATCCGACCTACCTTCTCCTCCGATCTCGCGGAGTCCGAACATCCGCGCAGTGTGCGATCTCGGCCAACAAGCTGGCAGCTGCGGTCCGAAAGGGCGGGCCTCGCCCCCCTGAGCGCCAGATCTCCTCGGCGCCGCATCGACCGCGCTCTCCACCCCCTCCGTCCGAGCTGGCCCCCGCCATCAGCCCGCGCCCGATCGGCCGCCAGCGGCAACGGGACAGGGGCCGGGCGGCCGACGCCCGGGGGGCCCGCCAGCGGCGCCGGCGACCGCGCCCGGACCCACGCGGCGCGACTGCGATCGACCGAGACCAGGCGGGCCCCGCCGGCCCTGCTCGAGCGACAAGCGTCGCCCCCCGACTTCCGCCTCCAAGGCGGACGGGACGCCCTTTGAGTCGGGAGGTCAGGAGTGGCTCTGCAACGGGCGCCCTCGAGGCGGCAATCCAACACTCCTCGCGGACCGGCGCCTGACTTACCCCTCGACGCTCGTCGACGATGCCCCCCGGGCCCCTCGGGCCCCTAGCTCGGCTCCTCCGCCTCCATGAAGGAACCGCACTCGGGGCGGCGGGCCGCCAGCGACTGCCCGATGGCGTCGCACGCCTCGCTCGGGTCGTCGAAACCTTCCGGCGGCTGGAGTCGAGGGGGCGCGATGAAGAAATGGCCCCCCTGCCAGGCACTTGGTGCCCAGCGCCGCAGGCCCCTTCGCCCCCATGTCTCGGCCGCCGCTCGGCTAGCCAGCATCCCGAGCTCCGCCCGAACGGGGTCGGCCCGCGGCGACCGGGGCGGCGCCAGGGGGTGCGCCGCCGGCCCCTGGAACCTCGCCTCCTGCGAAAGTGCCCAAGGGGGCCTCGACCTCCCCCGCGGGCACCTCCCAGCCTCCTCCGCTGCATGCGGCCCCCCCGTGCTCGGGCTTCGGGGCGTCGTCGTCTTCCCTCTCTCGCCCCCCCATCGCTGCCCGGCGCTGCTTCTCGGCCAGTCCTCGGGCCGCCGCACGGGGCAAATCGCACGACTCCGGCGTCGCCGCGGCACGGGCGGGGCAACGCCCCGCCCCGCATGGCCCGGCCCAAGCGCGCGCAACCGAGACGGGCGAACTCCTGGACCCCGCGCTTGGCCGGGCACACGCCGCCGCGCCGCCGGCAGAGGCAAGCCGCACCGACGCCCCCCTGACCCAGACATGCGACGTCCTGATTTTTCCAGGACGGCGCCCCTGGAAGTGGCGCCCCTGGAAGTGCCGACCCTTTCTCTGGTGCTGGCTTTTCACCCTGAATCGTTTTCCGACGGCCCCGAGGCCCGGCGAGGGCCCCCAGGCCGAAAAGAGCGATAACCCTCCAGTCTTGATTTTTTACGACCCGATCATGTCTGGAGAGATTCGACATCCCATTTTCCTCACGGAGTA
This sequence comes from Prorocentrum cordatum, assembly GCA_963575745.1. Taxonomy (NCBI): domain Eukaryota; class Dinophyceae; order Prorocentrales; family Prorocentraceae; genus Prorocentrum; species Prorocentrum cordatum. The sequence goes on from CAUYUJ010015626.1 coordinate 202,283, forward strand.
GTTGCACGGTATCTGTTTTCACTGCTCCTTGATCAGCTGGTAGATCCTGTCCCCCTCCTGGTAGAGCACCTCGTGGGCCGCGCACTTGGCCTCCTCGAACCCGAATGCTGACTCCGAGTCGGGGCCCTGGAAGAGCTCTGCCGGCGGGCCCGAGAATGGCCTCCGCGATCGACGCCCTATCCTCCCACAGCACAGCTTGGCACGCCGTCGCACCCCCAACGCCCCGCGCCGGCACCCACCGCCCGCGCAGCCCAACAAGGGGGAGGGCAGGGCACCCAAGGCCTCCAGGTTGGCGCCAGTCCCCTCGGCCACGCAGCCGCATGACGGCACGTGCACCGCGCAATTTCTCCATCGGCGCACGGGGCCTCGCGGCGCAGGTGGAAAGTCTCATCCTGCGACCACCCCGACAAAGCCCTCGGCCGTCTCGACGTCGAGACGAGGACTGCGCTGCACTGCCACGCGCACCCTGACCTCTTGGGCTTCACCCCCATTCTCAGGAGGGGCGCTCACAACGGGCCGCCGCGTCGCCGACCGCCATGGCCAGGCGGCGCGCCTTCCCACTAGCACCCCGGGCGCGCAACTGGGCGCAGAGAGCACCATCGACCGGGATCGAGGCACCTGGCCCCCGCGGCTCCGGCGTAGCACCTTCCCCCCCTTCGCCGACAGGTCGAGCCGACGCAGGAAACGAACAAAAGCCGTACACCCACGGCACGGGGGACACAACCGTCATGAGAGGCTTCGCGACCATATAGTCCACGGCCGCGATGATCGATCGCAACCCGCAGCCCACTCCGACAACCAAGCCCGCCATCAGCGCGAGCAGCGGTGAACGCTCCTCCGAGCAGACCTCCTCCTCCTCCTGCCCAGAAACGTCGCCACCCGTCGGGATCCCGCTCTCCAGTGTAGCCCCCAAACCAACTGCCGACGACGGTGACCCCCACGCACTGGACATCCCACCAGTTTTCCTCCTGCTGCTCCTCGTCTTCCTCGGACCCTGCTGGTGGCAACGGTTATGGGGTCGGACGGCGAGAACCCACTGGTCGAGATTCTCTACGACGTCGAATGAACCACCCTCCTCCGCTAGCCGCCGCCTCCTCATCCTCGGCGCTTGCTCTGGGACCGCCACTTCGTCCTCGCGCAGTTGCGGGGGCGAACTCGCCCGACCCTTACCCCCAGATGGTTTCTCGGGCGGGGGTTTGGGCGGCGCCTGGCCCTTGCCCGCAGCAGGCCGAACTGGGCCGCGGGGGGGCTCCTGTGGGGCCCCTCGGCCACCGGCATCCCGCCCTGTCTGCGGGCCAGGGCCAGCAGCTCCGCGGCGCTCCCATCCCCGGCTCGGGCGCCTCCAGCAATCCCACACGCCACCTCATACAGGCTGAAGGGCCCATCCTCCCCCCACGCCTGCGGGACCGCTGGTGTTGCTGCCTCCACACGAACCGCGGCCGCCAAAGCGCCAAAGACCATTGGCAGTTGGCAGTGTCATGTTCACTCTTGGATCCTCCACCTGACCGCTAGCCGGGCTCGCGCCGCCAGTCCTCGGGGCCCGTGCTGCGCCTGACCATCCGCCAGAATGGAGCTGGCGCCTCTGCGCCCGCCTCTTGCCCGTAGGAAACCAACGCCCCCAGGATGACCCTTGAATTTGGGTCCCGGCCTCCGCATGCCAGCCCGCCTCCTCTGCCGGTCAGCGGCCCGGCGAGGCCGCCTGGCAGCCGCAGCCGCGGCGGCCGCCTCCGCGCCAGAGAGAGACTTGAGCCCAAATGGGAAGCAAACACAGGGGAAGGGAAAAAAGGAGAGGGAGAAAGAGAGAGAGAAAGAAAGAAAGAAAGAGGGCACTCCCCAGCACGCGGCCCCTGCCTCGTGAAACTCTCCGTTCTGCAACTCCCGAACTCTCACCTCCACCTCCCCTTCCCCTCTCCCCCTCCGCCTCCTCCTCCTCCTCCTCCTCCTCCTCCTCCTTTTCCTTTTCGTCGCCACCCCGCGACGACGACGACGACGACGACGACGACGACGACGACGACGACGACGAGCACCACCGACGAGCGGTGGCGGCGGCGGCGGCAACGACCTCACGGGGCCCGTCGGCCAGGGCCACGGGGTCGACCAGCAGCGGCGCTCTGGGCGTGCGGTCCGCTCCGCCCCCTTGCCCTCGGGGGGGCGGCCGCCAAGGCAGGGGGGCGGCAGCCTCAGCCGCGCGGAGGGTCGCCCTGCCTGCTGCCAGGCGCCCTGGCGAGCTCGTCGTTGTTGTCGACGGCGTCGTCGACGTCAAGGGTTTTTTTGTCGTCCTCGTCCTCGTCGTCGACGTCCTCGCCATCGTCGACGTCGGCGGCGTCACGAGCTTGACGCCGACGCAGGGAGGCAGGAGTAGAGGAAGGGGAGGATTGGAGTGGATTGGACCTGTGTGCAGCGCGGGCTTGCTTACCAAGCTGGCCGCGGCGGGAGTGGGGACGCAGCGAGCGAGCGAGCGAGCGAGCGCGCCCCATGGGCACGAGGCCGTCCCGTTCGGGTGTGGGGAACCAGCCCCCCCAGACGTGCCCCGTCCAGCGCCTCCGGGGCCAAACTGGCCGCCTGACCAGGCGCACCGGCTCCAAACTGAATGCGCGGCGTGCCGACCACTGTTCTTCTCCGCGCACGGGTCGGAGCCAAGCCCTGGCAGCGTCTCTGTGTCAACCGACCCCTCCATGTAGACTAAGCTTTCGTACTCTGTCTCTTGCTTCTCCTGTCACGCGTTTGATCCAATCAACCCGAAGTTCCAAATCACCCTCAGGATCGTCTGAACCAGCTTTCGCGCTAGGGAAGCAGGAAGCGTGGAGGAGAATTGGATTGGATTGGATTGGACCCGTTTGCGGCGCAGGTGCGTTTACTGGGTTGGCGCGCGAAGCTCGCCTCGAACCCTGCGACATCCCCGAACTCCTGTGTCTTTGAAAGCCCTGACCTCGATGAAGTTGCTCTCGGACAAGGGGGGAGGAGGGGGAGAAAGAGGAAAGGGAGAAGGAAGGGCAGGAGGACGAGGACGGGGGAGGATGGGAGCCGGAAGAAAGGCTGGACAGCGCAGAGAGGCATGGACCATTTCTTCGCTTGCAAACAGAAAAAAAACATACAATATACAGAGATTGAACGAGATGGGGCGAGCCCACATAAATGATTGAATGGTTATGGGGGAAAGGTGAAATTGATATGAGGAGCGGAAGAACCGAGGGAGACAGACAGACAGACAGACAGACAGACAGACAGACAGACAGACAGACAGACAGACAGAACAGACAGACAGACAGACAGACAGACAGACAGACAGACAGACAGACAGACAGACAGACAGACAAACAGACCGACGCACAGACGGACACATATGGAGAGAGTCAGGAGGGCGAAAAGGGGGATAAAGAGAGGTAGAGGAAGAGAGAAAGAGAGAGTGAGAGAGAGACACAGGGAGAGAGAAAGAGAAAAAAATATGGTGATGGGCGGGGGGCATGGGGAAAGGCAACACAGAAACAGACTGAGGGAATTAAACCGCAGTGGTCATAAACATCTGATGTCTGCATGGAATTATTGGTGTCCCCCTGCTGCAAGAAGCAAGCATCAACGACACCTCTTAGCACACTGCTGAGAGCAACACAACCACGACATAAACAGCCTACGCACTAACAGGTCCCAACACAAATTCAAACACACGCACGCACATAAACTTTTCCGTCGGCGGCGAGGCAGAGGTACACTGCACCAGCGAGAAGCGATTCGTGGCAACTGAAAGTCGAATTGACCAGCACGCACGAGCACGGAGGAAAACAGACGAGGCGGCCGCAGAGAGGGGGAGGGGCGGAGGGCACTCAGATGTGGAAGAGCTCCACCCCGAGCGCGCTGGCGCGGCCACGAAGGGCAGCGGGGACCGCGGAAGCGGCCGAGCCGCGGCGTCGGTCCATCCACGTGCGCTTCCGATGCCCAGTACGCGGGAAAGCAGGCTCTTTGACAGCATAGGCGTCCAGGAACGGGACGACTAGGTATCTCAAGCGACGAGAAGTGCAATCCAGGTTTCAGACTGCGAACAACATAATGGCGGCCTTGGGGACGTCCTGACGCGCACGAGCTAGAGCGGCGACGGCCCGGGCCACACATACACACACGCACACCACACACACACACACACACACACACTTTCCAAAACCTCCTGTATGAAGTTCGCGTCTTGAATGTAGCAGTGCTTTCTCCAACGTCCCATCCTTCGCCCCCTCGTCCCTCATCCCCCCTGCGACATGCACAAATGTCGCCATTTTCGTGGGCTCCTCGAGGCCCACCAGAATGAAATCCTGCGGGGGCCCAAACAAGACCTCGTCCTCCCCGCGGGGCGGCGAGCTGCGCGGTCGCCACTTTCTTGGGCCCTGGGAGGTCCAGTGGATTGACGTCGCGTGGGGACCCAGACGAGACCTGGCCTTCCCCGCGGGGTTGCGAACTGCACGACTGTTGCCACTGTCGTGGGCCCTTGGGTTGGGAGGTCCAGCAAAGTGGGGCTCCTCTTCCTAACCCTCCTCTCCCTCCTCCCCCTCCTTTCTCTCCCCTGTCGGGAAGCGCGGCGCCGGGCTGTCGCACAGTGGCCTTTTTATCGCCGGCCCCAGAGCGAGTCTTGCAAGCTCGTCGCACTTGAGCGCGCGCACTCGGCTTAGTCGGCCTGCACCAGGGCCAAAAAGTGTGCAACACCAAAGACAGGAGGCGCAAGCAGGAAGCCGGAGACGTGAGCCGAGAGATTCCGATAACGAGCTCAGAGAGCCCGACAACGAAACGGAAGATTCGGAGACGGGGAAACCGAAAACAACAAAACAACTGGGTTGATTCCTGTACTGTCTTCGAAGTTCCCTGTTTTGTTCAAGGATGTCCTGGTTCTCTTCTCCGATCACCTGGTTCAAATCTAGTTATAATATGTTTGTTCCTTGGGAATAGCACATGTTAGCCACCGTGGACACCAAACAATAACACATTCTACTGTGGATGTGCACGCCCCGTGGTGCAAGATATGTGGCATAAACCGCGTAGTGCAATCTACGTGGTGCAAGCTGGAAGCGACAACGAAGCGGCAACGGGCGGCAACGTGGCGAAACCTCGCCGACCCACCAGCGCACGAGGCGGCCACGAGGGGGCCACGGGCGGCAACGCGGCGAAACCTCGCCAGACCCACCCAACGCACGAAATGGGCACGAGACGGCCACGGGCGGCAACGTGGCGAAACCTCACTGGACCAACCTAGCGCACGACGCGGCCACCTGGCGGCCACGGGCGGCAACGCGGCGAAACCTCGCCGGTCACACCCAGCACACGCGGCGGCCACGACGCAGCCAGTGACGGCAACGCGGAAAATCCTCGCCGGACCGATCCAATTCCTTAGTGATCAGTAGGAGTTCCTAGTGGAAATACTGTTTGGCAAATGTTACCCGGGGAGGGGTCTGCGAAGGGTGGCAGCAGAAGGAATAAAACCGCATTATTGTAGGCGTTCCCGGCGTCACCGCTACGGGTGTGTTACCCCCCAAACGCATTAAAAAATCATCCCCCTCCTACCATTAGCAGCAGCCCCCCCTTTTCCACCCTCCTCCTCGCCAGTCATTCGCAAGAGAATCACTACTCCCGGCGAAAATGGGATTGATTGATGTCGGTACGTCATGGGTCTGACAGCCCATGATGGATCCGCTAAACAATGATATGAACACACAGGAATGATGGGAAAAGAAGTAAGAAAAGATGAAAGAAAGCAAGACTAACTCCTCTCACCGTCTCCCGCGCCCAGGCGGCGCGCGGCCGCCCTGAGCCTCGCGCGATTGCCGCGGAGCAACGGCGTCGGCAGCCGAGGGCGGCGCGGTGCGAGCGGGGAGAGAGCATTAACGACTCCCCCCGCGGCAGGCCGCGTAGACCCAAGCCACCAACCCAGCCTGGAAGGTTCCGCGTTTTCCAAGCACCCTCGAAGCCGCATTGGCCCCCCCCCGGCGCGCTCCCCAAAAAACGCTTCGGGCGCGCGAGGGAAGAGTGCCATTGCTAACGATGGCATCCTCAAGAATAAAATAGAAGCGGGCCGACGCACCCCACAAATAATGCACTCATGCCCAGCAGTGGACGTTGAAGCTCAGGCACAGAAGCCGCGCCCCGTTTCTCTTCTCCACGCAGCGCACATGAAGCTAGGCGTCTATCAGCATCATAGCTGCACCTCGCACATTACGAAATGCGTCTCCCTTCTGTAACCGCTGCCCATGTCCCGACCAATGTTTCTTTTGACACCACTCCCATGTCTCATCGCGCTTATCCTCCCTACGACCCCATCGCTGGCACTGCCCACTGTGGTCATTGTCTCTTGTCGAGTGACTGCTCGATGCGCCACCCTCCATCCACTTCTGATGATCGTGCACTTGCTTTAGCCACGGTGCCGCACTTGTCCATAACGGCGGTGGCAACGACTCGGCAGCCCTTCGCTCTGCGTTCGGGCCCCTGCTCCTTGGCCTCGCCCTCCGCTCCTGCGCGGGCCGCCAGGGCGCCCTCCGGGCACCCTCGCGCAGCGAGCGCCCATCAGACACGGCAGCCAGCATTGGCTCGCCCGCAGCAACCGCCGCAGCAGCCGCCAGGGGGCGCCCATCAGAGGCAGCAGCCGTCGCGGGCCCCCGCGAAGGAGGCGCAGGAGGAGGAGGCCAAGGATGCGGAGCAGCACTCGTGGGATTGGCTGGCGCGGGAGCAGCAGCTGAGCTGCTGCTCTCGGCCCACTTGGAATCGCGATCCCTCGCTCCAGTCGGACCCGCTGGTCGGATGTCTGCAACCGGTTCGGGAGCTGGTTCTTCAGCTGGCTCGGCGGGGTCCGTCGTCGGAACCGGAACGGTGGTCTGATTGGGCGAACCCACTACTATGTCAGCCGTATCTGCGCCCTGAAATTGGCCATCAGCGGGCGCCCCATCACCTGCCGAATAAACGCGCTGTCCGCGCCTAGCGATCAGATGGATCCAGGCGCCTTTGCACTCTACGTGAAATTAATGTTTCAAGCAGATCGGGACTCCTAACAGAGCTCCTTATCTTCAGATCGAGTTCGTAGGAGTCTCTCTTCATTAAGTCAGGGCCGTGGTCCACCCTATGATCAATGTAACTCTCCATCCAAGAATCTCGGACGTCAAGAAACGATGAAATGTCGGACGCCCGCATTACACACCGCCCCTGAATAGCATATCCCATTACACGCTCACGAGCTATGCGCATCACACGAATGGGCCTGCATCCAGCAACACTAGAGCGAACTGTTTAACACAAAAAGCTCGCAACACATTGTCGGGTCTGCCCAACATGTATTTCTCCTCGACATAGCCATCTGGATCTAGGTCAATGATCATATAATCTTTCATGAGTTTGACGGCAGCAGACATCATGTCTCAGTATGAAGTCAAAACTGAGATGGCAGCGACATGAGAAAGCCCCAGGCGGTCGCCATCTTTGACATACGTGTAATACGCCTGGACGCTCCAGGACTGGGCGATTCTTCAAATGCTCGAAGAAGCAGACAAGCAACTCTGTAGACATCTTGGCCTTGGAAATCCGCCGATCCGGCGTGTGAGTTTCAAGGGGTCTCAGCTACAGCCTCGAGGCTGAGCCTCAGCCTCTGGGGGGGGTGCCGGGATGGCTCTGCCGGGGAAAGGAGGGGCGGGGGGGGGGGGGGGGCGAGTTTCCGGCGGATGCGTTTTTTGACACCCCTCACAAGGATCGTGGCCTCCGAGGGGGTTCCGAACTCGAGTACCACCCCTCCCGCACCAAGAGGCTCCGAGGAGGCCTCCAAGAGGCCCCAAGGGGCGCAGAAGAGGCCCCCAAGAAGCCCCACGAGGCTCCCAAGAGACCCCCAAGAGGCCCTCTAGTGGCCCCAAGAATCCCAAGAGGCCCCCAAGAAGCCCCAAGAGGCGCCCAAGAGGCCCCCAGAAGTCCCAGCCAACCACGAGATCCCAACCAGCATCCATGAGGCCTCTGACCCACCACCCACGCACGGTGGCGGGATAGGCCGACGGCCACTGCATAAATGCTGAGTGAGAGGAGGGGAGGGAAAAAGAGAGGAGGGACGAGGGCGAAGAAGGATCACATCAGTTGGAGCGCCCCGGATCGGCGGCACTGGCCGAAAGCCGCTACAACATCGAACTCCAACTCTTCATTGAAAATGCATCCGGTGTTTGGTGATTTTGCCAGAAAAAACAAACATGGGCCGATCCCAGGCACATTCGAGCACATATCTTCAACGGTCTGATCAATAATCACACCGTTGGGGCGGCTCGGGCCGAGTTCCAACAATCGGCTTCGCCTCTGCCATTCAATATCCTGAAGGAAAAGCCAAAATGAGCTTCAACCTATCACGTTAAGCAATGGGTGTTCCAAGAAGAAATTTGGATTCGGGTCAAAGCGCGTGTCCTTGATCTTATATGCGCACTCTCGCACGAGCCAGGTAGCCTTTGGGGGATGCGTTCCATTCGCAGTCAGCAAATCCTCCCACGCTTGCCATCCACCATCGGGCTCGATCACGCTGTCTTCAACACGTGGACAAAGCGGTGGGTATCCCATCGGCGACTCAGAAGGGTCCAGACGTCTCCACATCATGGGCCACCATTGACACACCTCGATGCTATCAGACCTCAAAAAAGATCTGTAGGAAAGAAACCTTTTTTTTCTCAAGCGGCTCCAGGAAACGGAAGCACGGGCCAGGTCCATAGCGTGGCACTGCCTGACAGAATTCGACCACCCAAGAGAGAAGCGAGCAGATTTGTTCGGGCATCTCCGTCGCACCCGCCAATGATTTCTTCCTGAGCGATGCAGCGCGCAATTTCTTCTTATGCCCCACCAACATTTCGGGATGTTTTGCGCGCAGCCTTCGGGCATGATTTTGTCGGGGGAATTCATTGATTGGGGAAGATTCCAGCTGGGCCCAAAATAAACCAAAACATCCATTCCCTCTACGTTGGCCTTCTCCCAGTAGTCTCGTGGCTTGACGCCGCCCTACGAGCGCATCACATTGCGGGCGCTCGTCCAAAATGCAGGTTTGCGCGCCAGGTCGCGGGAAACGGGGCAGTTTCGTCGTCGACCGTGCGACTGCAGAGGGCGATCTTTTCTACATACGCCCATTCGGGAAATCCTGTAGAAACCGCAGAACTATCGGGAGTCATTCGAAATCTGCCCCCGAATGAGTTCTCATGAAAGAGAGCGACCCCGTCCCAACCCAGTCTGCGGGTTGGGGGGGCAATCCAAAATTCCCCGCCACAGGCGGATCACTGGCACCATCTTCCCATCTTCTGATTGGCCAAAATTGAACTCCGCGTTCGGCGCCCTATCCGGGTCGTCCTGCTGCCCCAGACAGCTGAGCCAGCTCGGGAGCAATTGGGCAATCTCAGGAGGTACTTCTGGCCTGGCGACAGAAAGAAATCGAACAACATTGTAGGCAGGACTGCCCATGAAGCCCCTGCCCCACCCCCCCCCAAATGCACATCTTTCCAGATTGCGACCAGGTTATCGCACCCTTCGTCGCGACATACAGCAACGAGCCATGTGCATGCGAGAAATAGATTGAAAATCACGCGGCACGCACATTCGCTCTATCCGGACCATCGGAACAGAATGCCCCTGATTGGCTCGGATCCATAGGCCACGGCAACATAAATCAATATGCCCGTGCTTCCTCGGAAAGATAACCGCCATACATCAAGTTCCACGAGTCATCGACCGTGCCGGCCTCATCATACCCAGCGCCGGCGGCGCTCAAGATCTGAACCGCGCCGGGGGGGGCGACAACGCACGCATTGGCGGAGGCAGCCCAAGAGCGCCGCGAAGCGGCACCATCCTCCAGATTTCGTGATGAGGCATGTGGAATGCCGCAGTGCATATAATATGATACATGAGTCCATCCAACAATGTGGCTTTGTCCTCGCTTCTCTCATCCATTTGAATCCAAAGCTCTGCACCACAACCGCCACGCGCAAGTGCGCGCGGGGGCGCTCCAAGCTCAATCGGCACAAGCACATCCAAGATGTCTGCCCAATTTGTCTCGAAGATCTCTTGAGATCCCCATTGAACACACATATAGATACCCATCGCATGTGAGTCATCCCCTCGCGAGAGCTTCCTTAGCATGGCAAAGACCGGGCCCTCTTGAAACTGTGCCATGGTGCGCAGGGGCCGAAACGAGTGATACCGAAGGGCCAGTAGGTCCTGGGCCCGAGGCGCGCGCCCATGCCACTTGACGATTGATGCGATCAAAGATTTGTCGAATAATGTCGTCGCCCCTGAAACCCACCCCCTCCGCTCGATCCATCTCGCGCACCTCTTTCCCCCCCGGCGCGAAGTATGGTTTTCTGGGGGCAAGCGGCGACGCCCTTGTCACACGGCGAGCGCGTCTCCTCGAGAGGCGGAGAGCAGGTACCGAAGCAGAAATGTCAGAAAACGTCAATCGCGGACGACAAGTCTGAACGATCTTCTCCGTCGCACATGACGACATCAGGGTCCTGCGAGGCAGGCGAAGCTGTCACTGGGGCACCGACTGCAGGTTGTGCACCACCAGCTGAGACGGCCGCAACACCTCCCGAGCCGATGTCCATAGCGGCAGGCGCAACTCCCATGTCTGAAGCCCCCATATCTTCATCAGGAACCCAAGCAGTGTCATAGAGGTCGAATTCTGTCCCGTCCGCAAAGTGTTCCATGGTATCGCTCAATTCGCCTTCAAATTTCAATACCATTTGCACGGGAAGTCCTCATTCATGTAAGCCGTAACCTCCCAGACGCTCCTGTTCTTTCAAAACTTATTAGTGAGCAGGTTGATCATACTCGTGAAGATATCAACCGCTTCCTTCTCATCATCCGTCCTACGAAGCAAGGAAATTGCCTAGTGAGTAGACTCGGACTTGTAATCCTCGTTCAGACGGCTTCGGTCAGACAGAGACCAGAAAATTGTAAATTACATACTTCCGACAATAGCTTCAAAACAGCGCAGTCTATCTCGGGCGCACTTGGGCCCTTGTCCCATTTATCCAAACCCATGGAAAGCCGCGGCGTCTCCGCCCCGAACGAGAAGTACTGGGATAAATTTGTTCTGATGGCCGAACGGCTGCGCTACCCTCAGGTTCACCTCGCAATGGGGTAGAAACACCCCCACCAGCGGAGCCTGCGGAAGGGCCCCTGGGATGAGGACTACCCGGGGTCGCATTCGCTTTCGGAGGCGGCACCTTGGGAAGCGGTCGAAGTGGCCTATTTTTGGAGGCGTCACCTTGAAAGTTCATTGCTCGGGGTCCTGCACCGGTTGGGATGAAACCCCGGACATCGGGGCAGCTTCCATTGGCTCGGCCCATGTCCCATTTCGGCGCGGCTACTTTGATGTCCATGTTACTCTGCTCGAGATTATCAATGTCTCTCTCGGCCTCCATGAATTTCTTCTGTCTCGGCGATATTGGAATCGGTTTCCGTCACATGTGCGGAGCCTGCCCTCGCGCGTTCCTCATCATGCTTGATTTGCTGCTCTGCATTATTAACAACAGCATTCTTATGCGTGTCGGATTATTGGATCCGCCGCTCAATGGTCTGCATATGATTTGCATACGTTCTGCGCAAGGCGGACACCTGAGCGAGCGCGTCGGTAAACAAATGCTGGCGCGTTCGGCTTCCATCCCCCACGCCCCTGAGACTACCAGCCGGGCCAGCAGCCGCGCGGTCATGAGCAGAACCCTCCGAACCCTTGACAGCCTCCACATAGGTCCCTCATCTCGCTCTTGCTGCAGTGCGTCGGGGCGCATCTGGAACATGCGTCTCTTCGGCCAACATGCGACGAATCTGACGTCAATTCCCTAGCTCTGTAGGTAGGTCCATAGCAACACGAATATTGAGCTCAAGTGTGGAACAGTTTCTCTCGAACAACTTGACCCAAATGGGATCGCGTCTGTCCATGGGGTCCAAATATGGCAACGGATGGAAACATGATGGGTTCGATTTGAATCCCCAATGTGGTACCATGTTGATTGCGTTGCGCGAATATCATCGCAATCCTCCTTTCTTCGCTTGCACTTAAGTGCAAAGTCTGTCTTCATCGCCTCTCCCGCGGGAATCACAAGGTGCCGAAGCAATGCCCAGGCCGAGCCTGCGTCGCACAGAGCGGTGGGAGCCCGAGCATAGAGGCGTAGTTCCATTAACACTAGCTGTGATGCGTCGTTGTGGCAGGCCTCTGACCTCGCGCCCGCGCCCCTAACGGTCCCCGCGCTATCAGACGGAATTGTGAATATGTCCTCTGCCGTCCACCGGATCCCACCCGCAGAAACTTCCTCGGCAACCGGGCATTCCAAATGCTGCCAGTGGGGGGGGTCGCGGGCCTCGAAGAAACTGCAGATCCTTCGCTAGCTTGCTGGACCCCACCACCATGGAAAGGGCTGGGCGGCGGGAGCGAATGGCCGTCTAAATTTGCTCCAACGTTATGCACGGGCGCCCCGCGCGCGAAACGTCGCCACCCATTATCCCCGATCTCTTCCAGCTTCGCTCTCGCGACAAAGAAAGGAAGATCCACCCTCGCGCAACAACAGTGGCCACGAAAGGTCTTCGCTGACACGCTGGACAACTACTAGACCTCTCCACGCATGGGGCGGCGGCATCTTCTGCCGCTCGATGTCTCTTGAAATCCAGCACACTCGCCCGGAGTGGCACTGCGTGATACATTTCAGGCTTCGGAGTCTTGGAATCTTGATGGTTCAACAGTTTGGCCAGGAACACTTTCGCTGCAGTCGACTGTCTCAATGTGATCATGCTCTCTGGGGTTGCAGCTGCACCGTGGAAAACGATTCGATTCGAATCCACGTACCCCCCCACCCCCCACTGGCCAATAGTGGCAATCACTGCATGGGCTATCTCCCCACGGCGCCCTTGCGTTCCTAGGCGCCATTACCGCCTCTCCTCTGCAGTCGACAAATTGCCGCCATTTCTGGCACGGTGGCCAATCGCGAATGCAGTCGCCCTCCTTTGCCCGCGACGGTTCGACTCCATCTCGCAGGTAGCGTGGCCATATTTTCAGCCCCTCATCATTGCCTACGGAAACAAACGCTGTTCTGTTGACTTGACACGGGAATCATTCTCAACGGCATCAGCCCGCGCCTGACGCCCTCCAACAGGGGAGTTGAAACTCAGATCAGTCTCGCGGCCAGCCCCCATCACCCCCCCCCCCCCTTTCATCTCCCATCTCCCGGCGCGAGGACAGCGCCAGGATCGATCTCCCCCGCGGAAGGTTGCTCGGCGGCATCGCTCGGCATTGCGCGCCCGCGTTCTGACCACATTAGCACCGCAGCTCGTTTCATGGCCAAATCGTTCCGACACAGGCCACGCCCCACACCAACAGGAGGCATGCCGGGGATGAACGCACGCAGCCCATCAAGGAAATACAGAAGCTCTCTCCTGTCCAGCACCCACATTTCATCATCCTCGAAGAAGGAGCTCTGCAAAAGGCCTGGCATCAATCCTGGAAATAGGAATCTGGTGAATCGATTCGGTCCAATCCACCCAACGCGGCTGCCACCGACGCCAAGTAGTTTCTCTGCGAATCGCACCTCGCGGACGCCCGCCCACCGCAGCCGAGCCTCAGGAAGGCTGCACATAGATGTAGACAGCCAACTTGCTCGTCTTGAGAATGTATTCCGCAAATTTCTCGGGCGCAGTGAATCGCCCCCCGCCTGAGTCTACAGATGAGTCCTCATCAACATCGAAGAGACAATTGTCATTCGGCGAATGACTTAATCCTCCACGCAGGACGGCCGCGCCCAAAACAAGAGTATTCGCGCAAGTTCTGGCAGCCCGATGCCGCTCAATCCCCCGGTTTATCTCATTGAAAACTAACGCGGCCACGTCGTTCCAAAGCGGACTGGGGTCAGCCACCCGCCCCCCGGCTTCCAGCACGTGTCAACACCCAGAACAATCATCGAAGATATGAACGATGGTATGCGGCATGCGCGCGACCGCCTCATCAACGAAAAGCCGCGCGTCTCTCAAAGCCTGCGCCACCAGTCGCGCGGACAAAGTTTTGTCGGGCTTGTAACTGCCCGCTCCTTTTAAAAACCCGGCGCGGCCATCGGGCGCGCCATTGAGACCCCGAAAGACATGGGCCATCTCATGATCACTCGATTTGTCGAAGAACGGCAGCTTGTCATGCGACAACCAACGAAGGCCCCGGAACTTTAGTCCGAGGCAGGCGCCGGTTGCAGCGTTCGACGCTACCTGCTCGCATCCATGCGCGAGTTCCACGCTCATCGCGGATATTGCGTTTGCTCTGTTGTCTGTTTCTCTTCGTCAACGACGTCGTCGAATCACCGGCAATCAGAGATACCGCGTTCCAATGTTGGCGCGACCTGTCATTGTCCATCAGGCTCCTGGTTTGTGTCAACGGTCTCATGGAACCAACTGAATACTTAGCAGCGCGAAGCATCGAGAACATGTCCTCTCCGACAAGAGGAGCCGCTCGCCCCTGCGACGGTTCAAATTGCTCGGCACTTCTTATGAAACGGCAAGGCGCGGCCATCCGGGGCAGTCGCGCACGCCGCATTCTGCGTTGCCGTGAGCGACACCACTAATTCCAACAAGGTGAGCCACTTGCATCTGGCACTGCATAATGTTCCAGATGCCTCGACTATTGCACTCGAAATTCAATCCTCCTTCTCTCGGTCCTGAACATTGGGCTCTAACCGCCGGCTGTTCTCATGAAGGGGCCTGGCCATCGCCCCCGCCGCCAGCTGAGCCGGCGGCGGGGGGCAGATCGGCCCCGCCACCAGCCGAGGCGAACCCCCCCCCCAACATCGGCAGATCGGCTAGAACCTCCTGCGTATCCCAAAAAGGTCGGCGCACTGCCTCTTCTGGCGCTCTGTCCGTCGCCATCAGATGGACCTCCTTCCACGGGAGCAGCAGCCACCCCTGCGTCGCCAGGGATTCCGACAGTGGTCAGTCTGAAGAAATCATAATTCACAAATTGCATCACTCTGCTCGGTTAGGCCGGCTCCACAGCTATACAGCTGGATCGAATGGTCATCGGGTGATCGGGCAATCCGTTGCCCCTGGGTCTGGTCTTGATGTTTAGTTTGCTTGTTATGTTGCTCTTCTATTACCGGACCCTTCCACTTAGCATTTTGCTGCAATGGTTCCTCGACCCCAAGAACAGCGCGCACAGACTTCACATGTTTGCTCATCATTCTCTCGCGCAAGGCGCAGGTCAACGCAACGCAAGCGAAGGGCGGGTCAGAATGACATCAAGGATCGGGAAGATGCGGCCGCCCAGGAGGCAGGCCAGTTCGCGGGCCCGCGGTCGCAACGATCGCGGGCCCTTAAGACAAAGCAGCAGCAGCGGCGCGAGCACGCGGGCCCTGATTACGCGCGCGAACGGCACGCGCCAAGACGACATGAATCTGCTCTGCAAGCGCATCGGCGCGACCCTCAGCTAATTCACCATTATTCCCTCTCGCTTCGACATGCGCGCGAGCACCGTCAAAACGTCGATGCAATCCGTTCATGGCTTCAGCCGGCGTGGATGCCATCGCCCAAGCTTTCTTCACGGGGCTTCCCTTCTCATCTCTCAGTCCATACAGTTCCTCCCCCTTGCAATGCGGCGATTGCTATCTCTACGAAATTTCTAAACAGGCGTCTGAATATGGTCCGCAATTCTCCTAAACGCCGCAATAGACGGATTCGCTTGCGCATTGCCAAGGGGGCCCTCCCGCGCAGGGAATTGAGGCCCACGGCGAGATACGCTCTTCCTCCAAGGCTGTGACACCATTGAGGGCCCAGTCCCTCCCTGCGCTCGCGGTCGCATCCTCCTTTGTCGGCATGGCGCATTACCTTGCAGCCAGCGTTGCAAAAATCATTGGGGCCCCAGACATCACTGCGTTCGCTACAACAGAATTCGAGCAAACGTTCCGAATCGGAACGTTGCGTCTTGGAGCTCTTCCTGGCAGCTGAGCCGCCCGTCGCGTGGTTAGTGGCCGCGGATCCGTCAGTTCCATTGAACAGAATTTGCCAATGACTGGTGCGCACTTGCCAACACGCTCGGATTTGCACGCCCACTCGCCGGGCAGCTGAGCCCCCCGCGCGCGCGACCGCCTCAGGGCCGACAGCCGGCCCGAGAAGGCCCCTGGGCCCACGGGAAGTCCATCAACGAACATTGACGCCAGATAGCGTTGGCAGCATTTGGGTTGCCAATACTTGGGGGGGGGCACAATCTTAACAAGGTACAACACATCGATCAACGCTAGTGGGTGTCGTCAAACGTTTTGCCCCTCTGTCGGCAGCCTCAGCCTGAGCTCTTTCGCTGTGTAACTCCACAGCACCACGGCAACATTGCCCCGAAACGGCGGCAGCATCAATTCTGCGCGCTCGGGGCAAGTGCATGAACTCTTGGGCCCCCCCCCCGCCTTGATCACCTTGCACGCCGCCTGGCTGTCGCCCAGGAACAAGCACTTGGGTGTTTTCTGAAGTAGCGTTTCCCATGTAGGAAACGAGACCAATAATTATGTGCGCAGTGCCAAATCTGTCGCCACTATCATTGCTTCGAAAGTGCGATGAGAGACACCGCGTGCACGGCCCCAAAATAGTTTGATGACTGGCGCTGGTACTTCTGCGAGTACGGATGTCTCTTGCCAGATCCGCATCGAAGTACTGTCTGATCGGCGCATCTTCCATCCCATCACCAACTAATGGAACCAGCCAGTATTCGATCGTCTTTCTAATGCAAGACGTGAGTCCAAGGAGATCCATGTCTCGCTTATCTGTGCATGTTGGCACACCACTGGCAGTCTGGCAAACAGTACTCAACAGGTCGCATCTGGCCATGCGGACCCCGCACAATGTCTTCATCAGCACCTTTGCAGAAATGGGTAAACTATCCCCGACACCTCGGGCGGCTGCGTTATAGGGCTCGCAAGATCTGCGTGCAATCCAACGACCGCAATCTTCTGATCTGGAAGGCCTGCCACGGTTAGGGCACTAAGAACCTCCGCGAGAGCCTCTTCGGCGAGGGGCACTATTTCTCCTATGGGCCCACCTTGGCCATCCTCTAGGTCACTCATCTCCGGCCCGAATGGCGCCCCCGCTGATGGGCGCGCCGCAGGGTCTGCACCCGTTAGCTGCGCGCGCAGAAGACAACAGAACTCCAAGGGATTGGTCAGGCCACATTCAAAGACCTGGAGCTCCTTAGCCGATCTCGGCGCGCCTGGTTCGATCGGCATTTGAGGACTGCACGGGGTGCCCTGGCCCCCGCTGTCTTCCCCACTTGCTTCCCCCCCGAATCGCCCACCGACGCCTTCTTCTGTTTCGGCGGCGGGGGATCAAGGGTCGCGGGCAATTCCCCGCGCCGCTCAATCGTCCTGCGATAAGCCCGATGCTCACACCAAATGCCGCCCCACCTTTGTAGGAGGTTCGATGTCTGCCCACGTCGGGCAACCGTCTGAGGGGTCTCGAACAATGTGCCAACCCATTCCCATGTTCTTCAAGGGGCCAGACAATTCGAAGTCATTAAAACTCGTTATAATAGCAATTTCGCCACGGGCTAAATTTCCCGACTCGAGAAGATACATCCCTCACAATGTCGTTCACAACATCCTCCGGGGTCGGGGCGCCCATACAGAGTGAGCAGCAATAGGCAGGCAAGATTTCTCACGCGAGTCCATAATTCGGGACACTCCTCTCTAGGCAACCGTTTGCAGGCGGGGGCCCCGCCCAGTTCTAACTGCTCGCGCGCCCTGCTGTTCGTCGGCCGACTGAACTTCGCGATCCTAGAACAAGTCGCATGCATCCGCTACCTTGCTAGTGCATCGTCTCTGGACTACTAGAGAATTCCTGGATGAATGCGACGTACGTCAGATCCGTCGGAAACAACTCGCCCCTTGAGTTTTCGACCCATGTGCCCCTCGGGCAACTCGGAACTCTTCTCAATCAGGATCGCGAAGAGTCCACCGAAGTGCGCGGCCCAACCTTTCAGGCTCTAGATCACAGCATGGCATTTTTGTACTTTGCTTTCGTCCCAGGTTCCGATGGATCGGAGTCTATCCCAGTTTTCTCGAAGCGCCGTCTGCGCATCTGGTTCGACTGCTGCTTCCGACTTCGTGACTGAACGGGCGACAGCTGCATCAACCGCACTTTGGAGAGAGGTACCCAAATGAGCCGGCCACCGAAGTTCCCCACTCGAAGGATAGGCTCGCATCTGTAAACGGGTTAAGACCAGATTGAAAGTCCATTCGTTCTTTTTCTCGGTGCGCCTGAGGATCTGACGCGAATGTCT
Source organism: Prorocentrum cordatum (assembly GCA_963575745.1). Classification (NCBI taxonomy): domain Eukaryota; class Dinophyceae; order Prorocentrales; family Prorocentraceae; genus Prorocentrum; species Prorocentrum cordatum. Next base: position 220,542 of record CAUYUJ010015626.1, read on the forward strand.
GCAATGGCATTCTGGGCACGCGGCGCCGTTGAGCGGTGGCCGCTTGGCTCGCGGCAAGGAAAGCTCGTCTCGAAGAAGGCGCAATCCATGTTCGAGAATCTCCCCTAGCTGAGCCTGGGTCGATTCCGCCCCGAAGGATCGTCACCCCATAGTTTGCTTCCACTACGCATTTTCGCCGTCAGACTCGGCGTCAGATTCCGATAGGAGGTCTATCGACTGCGAATGATATGGACCAACATCTGGCAAAGAAATCCCCACAACACCATCGGCGCCAACGTCGCGTGCCACCCGTGCTACATCGATGCAAATGTCTTTCAGAAGATCGATGCGCGGCCCTTTGTCCTCCAATGCGAAGAATACCCAATTCCCAGCATTGCATCTTTCTATGGCCATACTACGTTCCCTATTCGGCCCCCTGGCCGGGTGGAACCATCTATTAGGACGCACTCCAGGGCTGGTAGAACTGGGGATCTGATTCAGGAGCTGAGTCCCAGAATGCTCACCTTCGACTTGTATTCGGATGGCAGGTTCAGACTCAGGGTCGCAGCATACAATCAATCGAAGTTTCTGGAACAACATTTCTGGATACCACCGATAGAGAATAACTTCGTCCTCCAAATACTCCACGGCATCAAGGTTGGGGCGGCGCGCGCCCGGCACTGGCCAGGCCTCGGGACCCCCCCCCGGAACATCTACATTTGCACGAGAAATGACTGCCCATCATATTTGTACTACACATAACCTAAGCCGAAATTTCCTCGCTTGGCTGCATCATCCCGTCGATGATCAAACCCGTCTATCACCGCGGAATCCCCCGGCGGTCGCGGCCCCCCAAGCCCTCGTCACCCGGCGGTTCTTCTGGGGCATGATCGTCTGCAGGCCCCCAGCAAGCATTCGCAAGTTCGCGCGCACCCTGAAACAGCATTTGAGCCCCTCTCTCCTGGCGCCTGGAGATTCACCAAGATCGAAAACTTGACTCGTCCACATGTCGTGGACACCCTGCGCCGACATGAACTTCGCAAACCTGTCGCGAAATTTCACGCGCGTAGTTCCCACGCGGAGCCCGCGCGATAGCTCATCAGCCGCGAACCAGCGATCCACGGTGGTGAGGTGTCCGAAGCGAGGAGGGCCAGCGCATGAGCTGGGAAGCTCAAGCCCTTTCATTTTCTCTCAAGGTGTTGCGACCAGAAGGTTTAAGCCGTCTCGCACGTTTCGCAATGAAGATTGTTTGAGAGATTCGCCAGAAGGTGTCGGGCGGAGACTGCGCCCCGCGCCAGACGCTCGGCGCGCGACATCTCAACGTCAATTTCTTCTGGCACTATTCGTGGTTCCGCGACTTCCATTAGTCTTCATCGCCAAGACAACAATTTCGCACTCCGCCAGCTCATCGGGGGCAGGGGCAGAATCGCCATGCGCATCACCTTCGAGACGCGGCAGACCCCTCGAGACAGATCCCAACGATTTGCTCGCATCCCCCGCTCCGAACTCAATCGATTGAGTCGTCGGCAACGGATTAGCACGAACAACGCCACCTGGCTATGCGACCGGCCTCGTTTTCGGGCGGTCGCGGGCGGGTAATAGAGATAAACGATGGAAGGTCGTCTCCCGGCTGGTTCGGGCGCCCGTTCTCGTAACAGAGTGTAGCAATTAACTCTGTTGCACGCAAGTCCACAGTCGTGCGAGTTTGGATGGATTCTGCATGGGGGTCTTCCCATTACCCATCGCTTCAGCATCACCCAGGAAGCACGTGGCATCTAGTATCACGCGCGCCCATCTCTCCAGAGCAGCAGCGCCCTGGGCAACTGCGCAGCTCCAACGGCCTAACGCTCTACCAGACAATGTGGGAGGCATGGCACATTCCCATCCACTGTCAGATTAACTCCCTGCCCACTAGCAAAGAGTACATATGGGGCTCGATGCGCAAGCCATTGAGAACTGCATCCATGATCCATGCGTCGTTCCCCCAATGAGAGTGCACTCGGCATTCCGGGCATCGCATGCGCCTTGCAATGGCCGTCTTGGAATTCACTGCACGCCGCGCCAACTGAAGCCAGGGCCGCGCAAGAACCCCCAGCTGTGTTTAGGGCAAGTCCAGGAAAGAGCTTCCTGATTATACCCATCGCATTTGCGCCTTGATTACTTCGCTCAGCGATAAGATTGAATCTACAGCCAGTGTCAACCATAAAACGCCTCAGTCCTAAGTCGACGCGGTCACTCCTTCGATTTCCGACGGCAGCGTCGCCGTCAGTCTCGTTACCCCTATCCTAGCCATAATGTCCAAACCTCATCCTCGAGTCGAGGCCTCGACAGCGGCCACGGACAATGCCGCTTCTGATTGATGGGCCATCTGTAACATTAGTTCCTTCGGGAGAAAAGCCATCTGTCTGTCTGCATTCAAAGGCGGGATTGCCTTCCCGATTCGACGCCGCCAAGCGATCAGCGAGGCCCCTGGCAAGGCGACGAAAACGAACCTTCAGACCACGTCGCGCGGAAAGAGCTGACTTCAAACAACTCGGCCCAGGGCGGGCACCATACACTGCCCCAGTGGCCCCCTGGCTTCCCTCGGCGAAATGGCACCCAGCATCAAGACGAAAAGGCCCTCCCTTTTCCGCCGCGCCCAAAACCGTGACCGGCGCTGAATCTACAGCACACCTCGGGACGCCACATACAGGGCCGGCACTTGCGACAGCCCCGCCTGCGAGGTCGAGCGCGCGCGAAGGCAGCAAGCAAACAGATAAACATAATCATGGTCACTAGCATAGCATCGATGGACGCGCGACCAGCGTTTCACGGCGAGCGAGCAGCTGGGCCACGAGACCCCAGGAAACATTGTCACGGGCGCCCTGGGGCATTAGGACGGAACCGACACTTGGCGCCGAATGAGCGCTCGCCGCTCTCCGCCCAATTCCAGCCAGGCGCCTAGCGCCCCTCTCGCTGCCGGCGCCCCCCCGACTGCCTTTCTCGCCGCCAGCGTCAGAAACAGCCGCGGAGAATGCCTTGGCCACGTTGGCCGCTGCAGATTCGGACTTTTTCTGTGCGCGCCCATACATCGGCTCGCCGTTGTTCTGCATCATCTGCCCCAAGTTGTCACATTTGAACACTTTCTGGGGAGTCAATTTCCCGCGCTTTCAATCACGTCGTTGGCCGCGACATTCGCCGCTCGAACGCGCGAAGCAGAGAGTTTTCTGCCACTGTTCTCTAGCACGGCCCTTGGATGGGCCCCCATCGCCCTCAGGGGCCTGGAATAGATGGCCCGTCTCTCGCGCCTTTGCCGGCCCCTTATCTTGTTCTTTTCCAAAACGGGCGGCGTCGCAGGGGCCGCCGCGGGCGTCTCGCGGTCAAATGGGCACCCCTGCTTCTTGCGCGGACACTGCATGGAACGTCTTTCTGCAGCTCCCCACCCTTCATTCTACGTGCGGGATTCCCCAACTTCTGCGGACTGGCCGGGCCTGGGGCGGCAGTTTCGAGGCCGGGATTGCCTCTTCCATTGAAGATCTCTCACGACAATCAAGATTGCACCAATGTCTCTTCTTGTCCATGACCTTCTGCAACTGCAAAAGTCACCACTCGTGCGTCTGAATGCCTGATCCGACCTGGCACCCACGCGCGTCGCAGCACGCGATGGGACATTTCATCTTGGACACCGGCTGCAGCCGTTCACGAAAATGCCCATGAATACATCCCCGTGAAAAATGCGCAACAGAAGTGGCGCAGGGATGGAAGCCGAAAACATTTGTATCAGACCAGGCAGGGCCAGCCGCATCAAGTGACATCCGCCTGTCAATGTCACGGAAAAGCGTATCGCCTGCATTGCGCGCTGCACGTCAGCCATCCGACTGGCGGGAACGAAACCGCAAGGCAAAACGTGGAACCGCCCAAGCCGGCGGCCCTGCGAAGGGCCCACTTGGAAGAGCACCCGGGCAATAAGTGGCGCCCGCCTCCCGCTGTCGCCGCTGGGCGCGCAAGCCAAAGCGCGGCACGTCACTGACCTGGGCCGCGGTGAACGCCTGCGAACGCTGCGAACATTGAAAGACGAACAACACTTAATGATCCTCTGTGGGCGTTGCAGCCTGCAGATCATTCACGACGATCGTCGCGTTGATTTTGTTATGACTGTTTCCCCCGGCTGCGTGGACGTCGAACCCGTTGGGGCGCGCTCCAATCGCTCTGGCGGCACTTGCCTTACATCGTGGGCAACCTCTGCCGCTCGGGCAGATGGAATGGGAAGCGCGCGGCCCCTGATACATGCCATCGCACACGCCACTTCACGCGAAGTGCGTCCTGCGTTTGAATTTACACGCTAAACTCGCACCCGCCCGATCGTTGAGGGGGATTGCCGGGCAACCAGAACTGCGCCCCGTGCGTGAATTTACATGATAGAACCCGGCCCACGTCGGATCGTCAACACGGTTCCTTGGACGACCTCACAGGTCCCACGGGGCTCGCCAGCCCCACAGATGCCCCAGGCCACACAGGTCGCACAACTCTCACAGGCCCCACAGGTCTCGCAGGCCCCACGAGTCTCACAGGTCCCAAGGCCCCACAAGCCCCACAGGTGCCACAGGTCGCACAGGCCCCACGGGCCCCGCAGGCCCTACAGGACCGGCAAGGCCCGCAGGTCTCTCGCAGGTGCTAATATGGCTGGCGTTTTGCACAGGTCTCACAGGTCTCACAGGCCCCACAGCTCCCACAAGTCTCGCAGGTCGCACAGGTCGCACAGGTCCCGCAAAACCCACTGACCCCACAAGTCGCCCAGGTCCCGCATGTCTCGCAGGCCCCACAAGTCGCACAAGTCCCACAGGGGCACAAGTCTCACACGTCCCACAGGACCCACAAGGCGGCAAGCTAAAAGACGAGAGGGAACCGCGCGGAAACCCAAGACTCACGCAAAATTACCCATCCCTGAAAACAAACCAAAAAAAAAAAAACAACAAAAAAAAAAAAAAAAAAAAAGTGGCGCAGGGATGGCAGCCAAAAACACGTTGAATCAGGCTCGGCAGGGCCCGTCGCGCCCAGCGACATCCGCCTATCAATGTCACGGAAAAGCGCCCCGCCTGCATTGCGCGCCGCACGTCAGCTATCCGGCTGGCGGGAACGAAACCGCAAGACTGAGCGCGGGACCGCCCACACCAGCGGCCCTGCGGAATATTCACTTGGAAGATCACACGGGCAGCAAGCGGCGTCCACCTCCCAATGTTGCCACTGGCCGCGCAAGCCAAAGCGCGGCATGTCGATGACCTGGCCCATGGCGCGCGCCTGCGCACGCTGCGAACAGTGAAAGGCGAATAGCACTTGATGATCCTCTTTGGTCGTTGCAGTCTGCGGATCATTCACTACGATCGTCGCGTTGATTGCGTAATAACTTGTTCACGGCTGCGCAGCTGCTGCGGCTTCCGGAGATGGGTTTGAGCCGCGACGTATATTATTGCGCACAGCCATCAACACATTGTAGAATTGCACAGATCCTCATCTGGTTTCTCCGATCAACGCCAACTTCGAACATGCCTCTTACCACCACGTTCCCGCCCCTGTCGGCGCGCATGGAGAGCCATCGACATGTCCAGCGTACCATATGACAGCTTGTAAGTAAAGCGGACTCGCCGCGCGCCTCAACTTCCACTCGGGACACCCTGGGCCACGAGATTAGATGAGGGGCCATACCCTTACCCCGTCTCCCCATGGCAAACTTCTCTGCGAGGGCAGAAGCATTGAGCAAGTCAACGCATTCGCATTTGCCCGACGCACGCGGGACTTTCGCATGCACCCCTAGGCCCATGGCCCGAGCAACCCACGGCGAACTGCCAGACGCTTCTGACGAAACGGATGAAATCACACAGGTCACGCGCAATTTCCATTCGCGCAATGCAATTGCATCGGGGACTGGCATCAATCTGATCTCCGACGTTTTGCCAATCTCCATCCAGGGCACCATAGGATAAACGAATGGTCCTCGGTCGCCCTCCCCATCGCCCCCCCTCCCAATATATGTATATATATATATATATATATGCACATACATACATACATACAGACAGACATATACATCGCAACCCCACCCCCCCCACCCCGCCACCCCCCCCACCCCCGCACACACGCGCACACACACACACACACACACACACACACCGCCCCCCCGGGAGGCCCGCCCCGCCGCCGCCTCTTCCGCCGGCTGAGCCGTCGGAATGATTTGGTGGCCAGAATTGTCTTCCGAGGCAGTGGGCAATTTGCCCGGGGGGTCTCTGGTGGGTTTGACAAACTCAGAGAAAGTCGGGGTTGTTTTGAACGGGCCCCCCGCCTGCTCCGACTGCGCATGTTCCACCGCTGCCAAGTCAGACGGTTTGGTCACGATTTCGATTGAATCGCCATGTTGGGCCTTCCCCCATTCTTCGCGTTCCTTTCAAGATCTCGCACTGTTAAATGACGAGGTTTGTCGCGCGCCCTTGTTCCCCCCGACGTCGCGAACGCCAGTGCTCTTCTTCCTGGCGCCCTCTCTCTGCATCTGCCTCGGCCTCGGTTTTGCTTCGAGCGCAGCGTCTGCAGCGTCTCGTTACAAGATCCAGGCGGTCACTGCAGCACGGCGCAGGACATTGGGCGCGCTTTGCCATCTTGGCGCCGCTGCAAAAACGACATGGCACCGGAGTACCCGAGGCCGTCGCGACGCGCAGCTGCGGTCTTGTTTCAGGGGCGCGGCGGGGGGGGCCCGGGCCCGCGAAGCTGAACCGCAGACACCGTTCCGCTCATCCAGCCACTTCCTGAATAAGACAAGTTCTCATGCGTCGCCATAGCAGCCGGGGCAGCGACGGGATCAGCCATGGACGGGTTTCTTAAAGCATTGACAGATTATGGCACGCTTCTCTCTGACGCGTGAGATCGTCACCAGCTGCAGCTCTGTCTTCGCCAGTTCTGCTCGATGGACAGCCCGGCGTTCCCGGGCGCCCATTTGATGCACCATCGAGCTGGCGTCGCCCCTCGCAGGCTGCATCACGGCAGCGGCCTGGCGCTGTTCTTCTATAACAACACGTTCTCTGCCGACTGTGAGATTCTCCAACCTCTTGGTCAGCGAGATACACCATCTGCTGCACGCGCTCCTCCTTCGCAACCAGCGCCTCTTCCTCTCGGTGCTTTCTCCCTCTCGGAATTTTCGGCCGGGTGGTTATTCGACCCCACCTTGCGTTGCTCAGACTCTGACAAAGGTCTGCGGGCTGCTTCCGAAGTACCCGTCTTCTTCAGCTGCGCCTGTCTGGCTGCACGTTGAAAGGCCACATCCAAACATGTTCGCCCCATTCAGCCATGGCGGCCTGCACTTCTGCAGTCAGATATTCCCTCGACTCTTCCTCATTCACCAACTTCTTCTCCGCTTTTGCCCGCCGCCACTCCATCAATGCAATGCGATGGCACTAGTGTTCTTCTATATCCAGGCATTCGGAGCATAGCCACTTGACATTGCAATGTGGATAGGTACGCGAGCATCCTGCGCAAACGGGCCGCTGGCATGATCCTTCTGGCCAGCGCGCCTGGCCAGGACATCTACAGCGGGATAACGCCAGGGCAGTTCGGCCCGGCATTTGTCTTTGACTGAAATATCTGCTGAAGACGCCCTGCAAGATTCCACGCCGCCCCTGGAATTAGGACGCAGTCTAAAAAGAAAAAGCGACGTTGACTCCGCTATAGCGGCGAGGCAAAATCGGGGTAGGGAATGGCCCACGACTGCGGTTTCCAATAGGAGGTCGAATATCCGTGCTTGAACGGAAATTCTGTCGCTTCAGAAACCACGCGGGGGGAACGCATATCCATTGTTTCATCTATGGGTGTCTTGTGACGTTTTGGCGCAGGTGTTTCGCACGTGCAACTTCTTTCACGATCTGACTGGGAGACTGCGTGAATCGCTTTGCTTTTGATAAATGAAATATCGGATTTGACGCCCATGTCTTCTCGCATCGCAGATAAATCACGGACGTTGGACCCCGGCCCATGGCAGGGATAAAAGGAACGTCTTGTACCGCAAAACTTGCACACCAGGGGGAATGCCAATCAAATTGCCCACGACAAGCTCTCGCACGCAAACACGAGTATTTTCCATATGCACTATCGCCTCGTTGAAATTGACGTCAATCGTCGACGCGTTCGGTCCATCACTGATGCTTTAGGTTACTTCGGCGGAAAACCAATCATTCGCCAGAGAATCACGACTCCCAGCGAGAGTGGGATTGATTGATGTTGGTACGTCATGGGTCTCAAAGCTCATGATGGATCCATCGACCACTGATATGGATACAGAGAGAAAGGGAATAATAGGTAGGCGAAAACCACACACACCAAACAAAAAAACCCCTCTCACCTTTTCTCCCGCGCCCAGGCGCCGCGCGGTCCTTTCTTGATCCTCATACGGCTGCTGCGGGGCAACGGCGTCGGCAGCTGGCGGCGGCACGGAGCGGGCGGGGAGAGAGCATTACATACTTCGTCTCCACTCCCCATAGGGGGAAGGGAGGTCTTTTGCAGCTCGCGGATGTCTCTCTCACACACACACACACACCAGACACACACACACACACACGCAAACGAAACGACGCTCCTAAGGGGGAGGGAAAAAGGGAAAGACCAGGGTGCGCCTTGAAAAACGGTTTTAGACGTTCCGCAAGAACGGCCGCTGCTGGCTCCGCCCCCCCCCGTGCCGTGGTCACGTCACGTTTCGCGCCGGCGCCGTCTGGGAATGCCTACCTAGAAATAGCTAAGGACAACTAGGATTAGCATGTGAGCGGGGCTCTGCCAGGGACGGCTAAGCACAGCACAAGGGCCTGCTGAGAGTAACCATGATCAGCGGACGTAGCGCCTTTGCGCGCCCCGATATGCCCGCGGACCCTCCGTGCACAACGGCGCCTGTGAACATCAGCGATTGCACGGACAAGTCGGCCAACGTGAACAACAATGCCTGTATTCACCACAGTTCCTTCATATACCACAATTCCTGTGTACAACTGATTGTCGGTGTACACCATTGTGCGAAGCAATGCCTATGCAGACCAGTGCATGTGCGCACCGCAATGCAAGTTTACACCACGCTGCCTGCACACCACAATACTTGTGTACACCGCAATGCTTGTGTACACAATGATTCCGGAGAGAAACCTCAAGCAGCGCTACAGGGCTATAGGGCTATTGGGCTATAGGGCTATAGGGCTATAAGGCACCCTCGGGCACCCGGGCACCCCCCGGGCACGCCCGGGCACCCGGGCACCCAGGAACCCCCGGGCACCCGGGCGTGCAGCGAAAATCGGCGGCAAACCGAACCTCACGATATGATACTGGAGAAAAGCCCTAATCATACTCTTTTTGGGGCTGTAGGGCTATAAGACTACACGGCTATATGGGCTCTTGGGCGCTTGTGGGCCATTAGGCTATATGGCTATATGGCTATATGGGCTACAGGGCTATAAGGCTATTGGGCTGTAGGGCTATAGGGCTATAGGGCAACCCCGGGCACCCGGGCACCCCTGGGCACGCCTGGGCACCCGGGCACCCGGGCACCCGGGCACCCGGGCACCCCCGGGCACCCGGGTACCCGGGCGTGCTGCGAAAATCGGCGGCAAACCTAACCTGACCATATGAATCCGCTAGGACCCCTACAGAGGCAAGCTCTGATTGAGGAACAGTGAACACCGCAATACTTGTGTACACCACAATGATTGTGTACACAACAGTGACGGCGTATACCAGAAAGCTTTTGTAACTACACTTCAAACCTTGCGAACAAGACAACGACCGTGTGCACCACAAACCGGTTTGCACAGCAATGCCTGTGTACACCCCATCGCCAATGTGCACCACAGCTGCTGCTTCAGCACAAAAAGTTGTAGGTAACCCAAATGTATCAACTTCCCTAGAGATAGCGATGCGCGAATTGATGTTTCTGATCCGAAGTACCCCGCAGTTTGGGCCCACAATGTGTAAACCATGCTGCCTATGTACACCTCAGCGCCCGCAGTGACTGCTGTACACAACAAATATTGCAGCAGCATGCGCGTGAACCACAGCAAACTTGTACACCACAGCGACTGTGTAAACCACAAAGCCCACGTGAACAACCTTACCAATGTACGCAGATGGTGATTCCGCACACCACCAAGCCCGTGTATACCACCAAGCCTGTGTACCAGCATATGTGCGCACCGCAATGCCTGTGTACTCCACAATCCCTGTGCATACCACAGAAGCCATGTACAACACAGCATTCGTGTTCACCACAGTGTCCGTGTACACCGCAGATGTTGCGGCAGCAGAAGGTGTGGACCACGAAGTTTCAATGCCCGTGTACACCAGTGCCTGTACACACACACACACACACACACACACACTCACAATTCCCATGTGCAATTCTGGACGCCTCCGGAAGCTTCCAGACGACGTCGTCGTCGTCGCTGTCGTCGTCGTCGTCCCAAGTCATTCCCAACCGAGCCCCTCACCCCTGTAACGGCCGTCGTCGCTGGAAGATAAAACGAGCTCATGACGTTCCACAGGGGACGACAGCTGCGGAATGGATTCATGTTGCACACTTTTGGGCACCGTGTCCCGTGCTCATGCTTCAAATGCGCGCGATGCGCGCGAGTCTAGCACAGCCGGGGCCTCCGGCCTGCCGCTGCGATCGGAAACCGAGCGCGCGGCCTTTGCACCCCTCAGGTGGGCCTTTTTTTCGGAACGTCTACCCCACCAACGACACACTCGAGCGACAATCGTGGGGCGTTCGATTGGCCGATCAAAACTTTGAGCGCACAGCATTGAATTTTAAGCGGCACTGCGCCGAGTCTGCACCACATCGGGGAAAGGGAAGGATGGCAGGAGCCAAAGAGAAGGGCCAAATGATATTTCGAGTTCTTCCCCCCTCCAAAATGGCCCCGAAACCTCCAGGAGGCCCCCAAGAGGCCCACAGGAGGACCCAAGAGGCCCTCAAGAGGCCCCCAGGAAGCCCCAAGAGGCCCCACACGAGCCCCCCAAAAGGCATCCAAGCAGCAGCGGGATGGGCTAACCATTTAAGACATATTTGTTATTCATATACATAGAGAGAGAGGGAGAGAGAGAGAGAGGCAAGAATACATATATATACATATATATATATATATATATATATACGCTCAACACCGCCAATGCCGCCACGGCTACCACCGCCCTTTCCGCCATCACCGCGGTCACGACCGTGTCTGATTCCATGTCCATTCTGGGCATGACCACCCCAGCCACAACGATCGCACTGTCCACGACCACTATAACGGCCATTGGTTCAACCTCTGCCTGTACCGCCACCAATACCACTACCATTGCCACTGCCACTGCTGCGAATCCACGATATCATTACCACCACGGCAAGTGCCACCGCCACGACCATCCTAATCGTCGGTAGGACCACAATCGGCGCACGAACTGAAGCCAACTGCAGCCATCACCACCACGACCCCTCCAGGGCTCTCCTGGGGGCGTCTTCTGGGCCCCTTGGCGCTGTCTTGGGAGCCTTTTGGGGTTCTCTCGGAGCCCTCTTGGGCCGTCTTGGGGCTCTGATGAGATGTCGTGGGGCCCTCTTGGGCCGTCTTGGAGCTCTCTTGGGCCCCTCTTGGGGGCCTCTTGGCCGAATTGGGGATCCCACTGCTTCTTCTCACATCCTCGTTATTCAGTGTTCACTTCTCTTCGCCTATGCTCGTTTCCTCGCCCTTCCTCCCCTCGTCCTTCTGCGCACCTTTCCTGCTCAGCCTTCCCTCTTCTTCCTCCTCGCCCTGCTCCTCCTCCCTTCCTCCTCTTCCTTCTCCCTCCCCCCCGCGTGGATCTCCGCTGGAGAAGCCTCCGGAAACTCTGGGAGGCCAGGTTCGTCTGGGGCGTTTTGGGGGCCTTTGGGGGCCTCCTTGGGACCTCTGGGGGCGGAGGGCTTGAAATGTTCGTAGGGCATCCTCTCTGGGCCCCTGCTTGGGGCCGTCCTGGGTCCCTCTTGGGCCGTCTTGGGGACCTCTTGGGCTAGCCAGGGGCCCTTCTGGGCTGTCTTGGAACCCTCTTGGGCTGTCTTGGAGCGATCCTGGCGGCCTCTCGGGCCGTCTTCGTTCCCCTGGAAGGGCAAGAAGCGAATCCCTGAAAAATGTACGTTTTCCGACGGGGACGGGGCCATTTTTGCATCTTGGGGCCCTCTTGGGAGGGCTCTTGGGGCCCTCTTGGGCTGTTTTGGGGGCTCCCGGGAGCCCTCTTGGAGCCATCGTCGGCATCTTCAAGCTACATTTCGAGGCTCGTGCGCCCTCTTGATCTGTTTGGCGGCCTCCGGCGCCCTCGGGAGCCGTCCCAGGGGCGCCGCAGAGGCCCCGGTACCCCCATGCGCGCTCGAGGTCGCGGTCCCGAGCCCCCAGTCGTAGCTAGGCTTGGTCGCTTCCTACGTCCAGGGACTCCCTTGGACGCCCTGCGCAAGCCTCGGAATCGTATAGAAGGGGAAGTACGGAAACGCAGAAATCATGAATTATTTTCCTTTAAGCATTCAACGATTTGAGGCCCTCAAAGGCTTCCTGGGTTTTTGGGGGCAGGTGAGGGGGTCTGAATTGTGGTCTGTTGTGCAAGAGTAGACCAGGGGCCAAACTTGAAAAACAAAAAAAACAAAAACAAAAAAAATGGAATTGTGGGATGCCAATTTTTGTCCAGTTCCTCGGCGCTGTTCGGCGCTGTTTTTGTTTGCGCCTCGCGGGTTTTGTTAGCCGGGCCCCTCAGGGGTGTGGTTTCCGGACCCCCTGGGGGTTCTGGAGGCCTCCTGGAGGCCTGGAGAGCCGTCGGAAGGGTGTCTCAGGCTGCGCGGGAGCGTGTTGGGCCGTTCTTTGCGTTCTGGGGGCTCCTTGGGGTCGTCCCGGAAGCAGGGAGACGCGGTACCGGCCAGATGTCAGGGGATGTGGGGGATCTCCGAGTCGGAGTCCCACTTTGAAAAAAAACGGGAATTCTGGGAATTCCTTCTTCCCAACCCTCCTTGGTTGGGCATTCGTTTAGAATAGAGCAATGTGGTCGCGTCCCTCCTCCTCCTCCTCCTCCTCCTCCTCCTCCTCCTCCTCCTCCTCCTCCTCCTCCTCCTCCTCCTCCTCCTCCTCCTCCCGCCTCCTCCTGCCCTCTCTTCGCCGACGATGGGGGCTGCGATCTGCGACACTGTCGCCACTTTCGAGGGCTGCTTGTAGGTCCTGCGGAGTGAGGCACTGCGCAGATCTGAGCGAGACCTCGCCGTCCCTGGGGGGCTGCGATCTGCGAAACTGTCGCCTCTTTCGAGGGCTGCTGGTGGGTCCTGCGGAGTGAGGCACCGCGCAGATCTGAGCGAGACCTCGCCGTCCCTGGGGGGCTGCGATCTGCGAAAGTGTCGCCACTTTCGAGGGCTGCTGGTGGGTCCTGCGGAGTGAGGCACCGCGCAGATCTGAGCGAGACCTCGCCGTCCCTGGGGGGCTGCGATCTGCGAAACTGTCGCCACTTTCGAGGCCGTCAGGTGGGTTGGGGGGGCTGCGATCTGCGAAACTGTCGCCACTTTCGAGGGCTGCTGGTGGCTCCTGCGGAGTGCGGCACCGCGCAGATCTGAGCGAGACCTCGCCGTCCCTGGGGGGCTGCGATCTGCGAAACTGTCGCCTCTTTCGAGGGCTGCTGGTGGGTCCTGCGGAGTGAAGCACCGCGCAGATCTGAGCGAGACCTCGCCGTCCCTGGGGGGCTGCGATCTGCGAAAGTGTCGCCACTTTCGAGGGCTGATGGTGGGTCCTGCGGAGTGAAGCACCGCGCAGATCTGAGCGAGACCTCGCTGTCCCTGGGGGGCTGCGATCAACCAAGTAAGCAAACAATCACTCAACCAAGCAAACAAACAACCAAACAAGCAAAAATAAACATACGGAGGGAGAGGACAAAGAGAGAAAGAGCGACAGCGGAGGAAATTGAGAGAGAGGGAGGAAGTAAGGAAGGGGAGAAGAAAGTGAGGCAGAGAGGGTGGCGAGGGAGAGAGGAAGAGAGAGATGCGCAAAGAACGTGTAACAGATGGGGGAACAGTGGCAAGGTATAGGGAGAGGCGAAGAAACGTGTTGAGTATTCACCCCTGCCCTGCAAGCCCCACAGCCCACTCGTGCTGTCCCTTCCTTCCGACGCTCTCGCTCAACCTGATCCTCTCAGGTTATTGAAAAGCGTGCTCTGGGCGAACAAGCGGCATACGCAGAAGGCACCTATACACCATCACCACCACCGTGCCCGTCAACGGCCATCGTGGGCCCTATGATGCTGCATACGCCCGCCAGGCCGAGGCCACGAGGGTCTACAGGCCATCCCAGGGCCCAGGATGGCGCTGGCCAGGCACGGGGGTGTGTAGGCGCCTTCTTCGAAGTCAGAATCCGATGCGGACCTGCACGTGAATAAAAAATCTAGAGCTTTAAATGTCGAGCTCCCAAGGCGGTCAAAACCTCGGGGCCCGTCTTCAGCCGCCCCGACAGCCGTCTTGGCATCTGGCCCGGACGGGCGCAGGGTTGCGCTCACGCAGCCACCAGACGTACTCCTGGCTGCCAGCGACTAGCCCCCAGGGTGAGCGGCGGCGGACTCAACAACCCAGAGGCCCGAGGTGGCGCGCAGGCTTGAGACCGCCCCAGACGACTCAGGGGGCCTCTCGAGCCGAGCGAGGAATATAAGGAAGCGACAAAAATACAAAAAAAAAAAAAAAAAAAAAAAAAAAAAAAAAAAAAAAAAAAAAAAAAAAAAAACATGAGAAATGTCATGGCTGGAAGACCTGGGCAACGGCTAGAAGGGAGCCCAGAACACACGAAACACGCCTCCCCATGCCCGAGGACTTGACGACCGATTGCGAGGGGAAGAATGCAGAACGGCCGGGCCGCGCTTCTTCTTGCTCCCGTGTGCCCGGATCCCCGACGTGGCGACCCTTTCGCTGCGTGGAGCCCCGGAGGTCACAACACCCCTCCCTCGCACGAGCTTCAGGTCGGGCATGTCCCCCTACAGGCGGCTTCTGCGCGAAAAAACGGTTTAAGACAAGCCAAAACATCGTCCCCATGATATTTGTGGACTAGTCTTGAGCATTCCTCCTGTGGAGGGACGTGCCCGACTGAAGACTAGTTGCTCACCTGGAGCCGTTCTGCTGGAGGTCCCAGGGCCTGGCGGGCGACCCTGACTGAGAAGCCGCGTGTTGCGAGAAAACCCTCCGCTCCGACGCTTCCTCTCGACGCGAGGGGGTCTGGGTGCCTCGGCGGGCCGCGTGTGCGAGCGCACCCCTGGGCGCCGCCCGGTCTGGCCTAGGGCTCGGGCCAAGCGAGAAAGTCGCACCTCTGCTTCGAGGCGTGCGTGTAAAATGCTCCGCCCGCCCCCGTTGGAGGGCAGCGAGGTAGCCTCATTTTCCTTTCCGCCCACCCCCTGGGAGGAAGAATCCAACCAACCCTCTGGGTGTGGGTGGTCTAGAGAGCTCCTCCTCTCAGCCTCATCCTGCCCTTGGAGGGGAGTTCTGTCCCTCCCCCATGCCTCCTTCCCAGGATCTGCACGGGGGGGGGCGGGCACGCGTTGGAGCGTACAAGATGGTCCAAGATAGTCCAGGATGACCTCCAAGATGGCACAAGATAACCAAAGCTGGCCCTCACATGCTTCCAAGAGGCCCCAAGACCGCCCTAAGACGGCTCCCAGCCAAAACCCGCGAGAAAAGCGCAGTCCGCCGCCGGGGGTTAACTCTCCCCGCGCGTCCTGGCTGCAGAAATAAATCACTCCACGTCCTCCAAAACTCACCCGGCGCCGCGCAGTCACGAGAGCGAGCGGTTTCCGCGCTCAGGCGCGCTCTGCCTCGACGCAACGTCGCTCGAGGATGCGCCTCGCGCCGCCAAACTCGGTGGCAGCATGGTGTACGCGCGCACCGTGGCAGCATGGGCACAGACCTTAGTGACGGCTCAGCGCGCCGTGCGTTTGCATTGATTGCGCATTGGCTTTGACTTGCGCGACGGCGGAGCCAGAGACGGCGGCCGCTGCGACGTGAGCGATGACGGCGGCGACGACGGCAACCACGCAACCGTCATTTCGACGCTAGAAATTACACAAGGTCGTTCCGAAATTTGGACCACCCACGTAGACGTGCGACCGCCTCCCCCCCGCAGAATCCGCCGACCCCTTGTGGGTCTCTAGGCGTGTGAGATTGCTCCCGCCCAAAATCCCCCCAGGTACCCCAAACCTCGATTTTGACCCCCCCCCGGCCTGGTACGACCCCCGGTTGAACGCGCCAGGGGAACGGAGGGCCTCACAACGGGCCAGGATGGCCCCAAGGGGCCCCCAAGACGGTTCAAGAGGGCCCCGAGTCGCCGAAAGAACGAGCCGAGACGCCCAAGATGGCACCCAGACGGCCCAAGATGCCTCCAAGACGCCCCAAGAGGGCCCCAAGAAACCAAAATCTTCCCATTCCCTAGCACATTCGCGTCTTGGGCTTTCACTACGACCACGATGGCCCAAGAAGCTTCCAAGATCGCCCCAAAACGGCCCAGGCGGCCCCCAAGAGGGCTCCAAGACGGCCCAAGAGGGCCCCAAGACGGCCCAATAACCCCCAAGACGCCCCAAAAGGGCCCCAGGACGGCGTTCAGAAGGGGCCCAGAGTAAGAAACCGAACTCTATACACCGACGCGTTTTCCTGCCCCGCACTGGAACTCGCACAGGAAAGCGGATCCTGGTGTATACGGGATCTTGGTGTATACATGTTTCGTTGTTTCCACGGGAAAACGGGCAAAAAGTATACACCACACCACCCCGACGTCGCCCCCGACCCTAGAAAAGTCCTGGGATTGCAAAACAGCCCGCCACTGGTAATGTATATGCGCCAGTTTCCGACAGAGGGAGAACCCGAACGGACATGTCGAGCCTTCGGCCCCAAGACGCCCCCAGGTTGCCTGAAGAACCCCCACGAGGCCTCCATGAGGCCCCCAAGAGATCCAAAAACTGTTTCCAAGACGCTCCCGAGGGGCCTCCCACGAGACCCATCCACCATCCGATTGGCCTCAGCCACACAACCCAGGCACGGTGGCGGGATGCCTCCAAGCCCCCCCCCGAAAACTTCCGACGACACCCCATCAACTATCCTATGGGCTTCAGACCCACAAGCCAGGCACTGTGGCGGGATGGGCCGAAGGCCATTCGATCCGCCGCCCCCTATTGATTCATCACAGAGGTGCCTGGCGTGCTGGACCCTCTCGGTTTTGGTTTTGGTTCTTTTTCCAAAAGAGCTCCCCCTGGGGCTTCGGCCCGTCCCGCCAGCCACCCGGAAGGGATCTCAATCCCGGAAAAATTCCACAAGACAGCTCAAGATGGCCTCCAAGATGGTCACGTTGGCCCAAGATGGCCTCCAAGATGGTCCAAGATGACCTCCAAGTCCTCCCAAGATGGTCCAAGACGGCCTCCAAGACTGCCCAAGAGAGTCCAAGATACCTCCAAGTTCGCCCAAGAGGCCTCCAAGACGGCCCAACACGACCCAAGAGGTCTCCACGAGGTCCTCCAGGAGGGCCCGAAGAGGCCAAAATCATGTGTTGTCCTTAGGTGTGTGGAGGATTTGGGAATTCGGCATTCCGACGGCTCAAGACGGCCCAAGAGGCCCCCAAGATCGCCCTAAGATCGCCCAAGAGGTCACAGAGATGGCTCCATGACGGCCCAAGAGGCCCCCAAGATGCCCCCAAGAGGCCCCAAGACGGCCCAAGAGGCCCCCAAGACGCCCAAGATGGCCTCCAAGACGGCTAAGATGGCCCCAAGATGCCTCCAAGACGACCCAAGATGCACCCAAAACGCCCTGAAATGGCCTCCAGATGGCCAAAGACGGCCCAAGAGGCCCCCAAGAGGCCACCAAGACGGCCCAAGAGGCCGCCAAGAGGTCCTCCAGGAGGGCCCGAAAAGGCCAAACTCATTGATTATCCTTAGGTGTTTGAAGGGTTGTGGCATTTGCTTATGTTCGGCATTCCGACGGCTCAGGACGGCCCAAGAAGCCCCCAAGATCGCCCACGAGGCATCCAAGATGGCCCCATGACAGCCCAAGAGGCCCCCGAGACGGCCCCAAGAGGACCCAAGAGGCCTCCAAGACGGCCATACTGGCCTCCAAGAAGGCTAGGATGGCCCCAAGATGCCTCGAAGACGGCCCAAGATGCACCCAAGACGGCCTAAGATGGCCTCAAGATGGCCCAAGACGGCCCAAGAGGCCCCCAAGAGGCCTCCAAGACGGCCCAAAGCCGCCCTGGAGGTCTTCCAGGAGGGCACGATGAGGCCAAAATCAGTGGTTCCCCTAAGGTGTTTGAAAGATTGTGGCATATGTTTCTTCTCGGCACTCCGACGGCTCAAGACGGCGCAAGAGGACCCCAAGATCGCCCAAGAGGCCTCCAAGATGGCCCCATGACGGCCCAAAAGGCCCCCAAGACGGCCCCAAGAGGGCCCCAAAACAGCCAAAGAGGCATCCAAGACGCCCAAAATGACATCGACAAACCCCAGATATGCCCTAAGAGGGCCCCAAGACGACCCAGACAAGCCCCCAAGACGGCTTCCGACGGCGTCAGACAAGCCAGGAACGCCCTAGGACGGCCAAAGAGGCCCCCAAGAATCCCCCAAAGGCCCCAAAAAAACCTCCAAGGGGCCCCCAAGAAGTTCCCAGGAGGCCCCAAGAGTGCCCCAAGAGGCGCCCTAGAGGCCTCCTCCTCCTCCTCCTCCTCCTCCTCCTCCTCCTCCTCCTCCTCCTCGTCCTCCTCTCTTCCTCCTCCTCCTCCTCCTCCTCCTCCTCCTCCTCCTCCTCCTCCTCCTCCTCCTCCTCCTCCTCCTCCTCCTCCTCCTCTATGTTCCTCATTCTCCCCCTCCTCCCCTTCTTGCTCCCCCACGCGTTCCCTGAAGTCGTTACAAGCCGACTCGGGGAACAACTGGCCCGATAGCTTGGCCAAGTTCTGGCCCAGCTGTCGGCCACAGAGGCGCTTTCAAAGGGGCAGGGGGCGGCGGTGATTCGCCGTAGGCGTCTTCGATAATCATACGTCCACGGCGAACACACCTATCCCACTGGCCTCGGACCCACAAGTTAGGCACGATAGCGGGATGGACCGAAGGCTATTCGAGGATCATGCGTCCACGGAGAACACTGCGAACGTCAGCCGCAACACATACAATGATCCCAAAGAGTTTCCGTCAGCACTCTGGCACTGCCCCCCCCCGCAGGGCCTCAAGCCTGGATCCTCATTCTTCGTCCCCCTCCTGTGTTCTTCATCTTTCTGCGCCTCATCCCCTGCCTCGCTCTACCCCGCCTACTCCTCCTCCTTCCGTCTGCGCCTCCGTCTTCTCCTCTTCCTCCTCATCATCAGGTTCGCTCTCCTTCTCGCCTCCCCCCCCCACTTCTGGCCATACTTCCACGAAACGCGGAACGGGCTCTCGAATGCGCATCACTTACACTTGTTGCCCATCAACACCGCCACCATCACCATCGTCATCACCCTCATCATCACCATCATCATCATCATCGTCATCATCATCATCATCATCATCATCATCATCATCATCATGATCATCATCATCATCATCAGCAGCAGCAACATCATCATCATCATCAGCATCATCATCATCATCATCAGCAGCATCATCAGCATCATCATGAACACGATCATCATCATCATCATCATCATCATCAACAACAACAGCAGCAGCAGCAACAGCATCAGCTTCATCATCACCACCATCACCATGATCGTCATCACCATCATAATCAGCATCACCATCCTCAGCATCCCCATCATCACCAGCATCATCAGCACTGGCATCATCCTCCACCACTAACACCAGCATCATCACCATCATCATCCTCATCCGCTTCTCCCTCCTCCTCATCATCACTTCTCCTCATTCCTCGGCCTCCTGAATCCGTGGGCCCAGTGACCCTTTGGATCTAAGTCAGCCCCCTACCCTCAGAGGCGGAGGAGGGGGAACTTTGCAACACCACTGCGCTGTTAGTTCTCTGTCCCCCGACGCGTGCCAGTGCGGACACTGACCCCCCCTCAAAAAGACACCTGTCGGGCTACATGTGCGCAGTCGGTGGCCGCGCCACGCGTTCGGGTCGTGACCCGTCCCCCATAAGCGGCTCGCTCCCTCTACCCCCTCTTTCGGCCGCGTCCTCCGCCTGCATGGTGGCACTATTCGCTTGAACGGCACCCCCGTTGAGGCCTTTCCGCTAGCGCAGACGACCGTGCCTCGCCGCCAACGGAAAAATGTCTGCACTGGAGAAGAAAGCAGCGGATTAGCAGGCTGCTGAGCAAACTGAGGAAAGGATGAGAGAGGAGGCCGAGACGACCAGCAGCAGCAGGAGCGGGAGTGGGAGAAGCAAGAGGAGCAAGAGCACCAGAGGAAGGCGGAGGAGGGTAAAGGAGCGGGACGCCAAGAACGAGGAATGACGCAGATCCAGAACAGTGGCCCTGGCTCGGAAGAGAGCGCGGCAGGAACGAACGGCACTGGTGCGCACCAGCGACAAGTCCCAGCTCAGACCAGGAGGATCACCATGTAGCCTCTGCATCGTCGCGTGTCTGGACACATGTAATGCAACCCGCATCCGCCAACCCCTTTTGAGTCTCCAGACGTGCAAGATTAGTCCCCTGAACGGCCCCAAATGCCCCCAGAACAGCTCGGTGATGGCCCCGAAGAGCCCCGAGCCCGCCCACACGAAGAAACAAGACGACACAAGTACGCCCCAGGACAGCAACAGGAGGTCCCCAAGTCGATCAAGGGGTCGGCGGATGTGGCGCAAGCCTATAGAACCCTTGAACATGGAGTCCGCTGGCGGCGTAGGTTTCGGCTCACACTCGGGCTTTCGAATTCAAATTTATTGTATGCTCACTACCGTGGAACAGCTTGCCCCGCGGGTGTCTTCGCGCAGAAAAACTCCCAGGCCCCCCTGGCGAATAAAGAGGGAGGAGGGGAGGCATCGTACAGTCGAGGTTGATTGGTGAGACACGCGAGAGGACACCAGACCTTTGGGCCACATTGCCATAGGAATGTGGAAGGCATGGGCCGCCAAACACAAGACGCAAGAGCACCGTTGATTTGGCAGGGTCGACCTACCAATCCGCCTCGACTGTACTCGCCCTTGTCATCACCATCATCGCCCTCGTTTTCTGGGGCGCGGCGGTACTGGCGCTGGCCAGCGGCAGAGCGGGGCTGCACTCCTGTAGAGACGAGCCTGGCGCGACGAGCAACGCCCGAGCGCCCGGGCACATGCACAATTAGACACCCAGCTTGCCAGAAGGGGAGAAAGCGAACGACTACGAGATGACGAGGAAGAAGGGAGGAGGAGGGAGGGGGCGGACGGGGACGACGACGAGGACGAGAAGCTTCTTGTTCGCCCATCCGAAGAGGGAGGGAGGGAGGGGGGGATGGAGAGAGGGGGACGACGACGAAGACGACAAACTTCTTGATCGCCCAGTGTCCGAGGAGGGAGGGAGGGGGCGGGAAGGTGCAGGGGGAGACGAACAAAACACCGCGCAAACAAACTGTCGCAGATCTGCGCGGATATTTAGAGGCCAACGCTGGCCGCCCCAGGCGCGGGAAATGCGCGCCAGGGGCGATGCCGGGGGCGCGGCCAGGGGAGCCCAGCGCCGACCCAAGCAGTCCGGTCGGAGCTCCAAAAGGTTCGGTTCAGACAGCTTTGCTCTTTTCGCCATCCGCGGTGACGCCAGCCGATGCTTCTCAGAGCGTGTGTTAGCGCCAACGTGCGCTTGCCCACCGTCCAGTCCAGTCAAGTCCGGCGCCCATACGGCACATCGGCAAGTAAAAGGGACAAGTCAGAAGCCGTGCAACTGCAAGACGTGATGGCAAGGAATGCATGAAGCCGTGTGTCCGCAGGCACATGAGCAATGGCACGACCGCGCGCTAGACAATATACTTGCGGCGCACCGCTGCTTCCCAGACTCCCGCTGGAAGCGTGCCCAAATCTTAGAGCTTCCGACCAGAATCGCGACAAATCTGCTTAGCATGTTTAAACAAGTATGTTGCCCACGCATGCCGGGGCCTGCCACTTTTCCGGCGGCCCACCGCCTGCGCCAGTTCAGAAGAAGAAGGCTGGAAGACAACCATGCGGACAGGACGGTCGTCGGCCTTGCGTGCGATCTCCACGAACAAGATCAGCTGCCGTATGCCAAGGATTCTGCGCAGGCACCACGCCTGAAAAACACATTCAATTTGGCCAATTCGTGCTGGCGCAACCAAGATGCGCGAAGGCTGCACAGAAGTGTCGACTCGACGCATGCAAGGTACACGTTGATATTTCTCTCAACTGGCATAGCAGAATGTGACCAAACACGCTGTAGTTAATTCGCCGGCCCAACGGGCCAGAGGCGTGCTAAGATCTCCGGCAACTGCTAAATAATACTTCTACTTCGCGCGCGCGGGGCGGCCCCTGGGGGTCCCCGGACGAAAAGTACCCCGGGCGATCCCCTGCAGGGTCGGGTCAGAGATGGTTTTCCTCCTGGGCGCCTCCCCCGTGGCCCTCCAGAGAGCCCCAAGAGGGGCCACGAGGCCGCCAAGAGCCCTCCAAGAAGTTTCAAGAGTGCTCCGAGATGCCACACGATCGTTCCAAGACGACCAAGATGGCCCCCAGACGCCCCGAGAGGCCTCCAAGAGCACTCCCCAGAGTGCCCCAAGAGGCAAAATTCATTACTTTTCCTTAGGTTTCGGCCAGGTTTTGGCGCGCCCATCTTTTCGGCTTCCCGACGCCCCAAGACGGCCCAGGAGGCCCCCAAGATCGCCCCAAGAGGGCCCAAGAAGGCCCCAAGAAGGCCCCAAGATGGCCCAAGAGGGCTCCAAGACGGCCCCAGAGGCATCCAAGACGGCCCACGAGGGGCCCAAGAGGGCCCCAAGCGATGCCCCAAAGGAGAAACACAAAACAAAAAACAAAAAAAAAAAAAAAAAAAAAAAAACTAGCCCTCGGCCTGAAGAAGGCCCCAGGAGGCCTCACTCAAGAGGCCCCTGAGAGGCCCAAAAGCCCCCAAGAGGCCCTCAGGAGGCCCCGAAGCGACGCTGAAGAGGCCCCCCAGCGGCCCCAAGAGGCTCAGTCATGCGAAATGGGCCGGCGGAGTGGGCGAAGCGAGATCAATAAATCGAACTCGGACCTGGTTCGGCCGATCCGCCGGCTCAATCCTGCACCGACAGACCCATCAAATGTCAGGGCGCTACCGACGTATATCACGATCGTCTTCTGTGGGAAAAGGCTGCCGCCAGGCTTTAGTATAGCAGGATCGTTGCACCCAGTGGCCATGAGCTCGAGCTCCCGCCAGTTGCACTTCAACCCAAAGTGAGCACCAGCGTCTGTTTTGGCTTTCATTTGGAGGGTGAAAGTGGGGGTCGGGCGCAAAGTCCCGGCAAGTATGTCTTTATGCGCCATGAATGGGTGATGTATCCTCGATTGCTGCGTTCGGCGGGGGAACTAATTGAAGCCCCCCGCCTGCGCCCATGCGCGAGACTCGAGGGGAAAGGAGGCAAGGGGGCGGGGGGCTCGGGAAAGGCGACGAGGGCAACGCGCGCTGAGCGCGCAAAAAGGAAGGGCTGGAACAAACGAAAGCGGTCAGGTGAGCAATCTGACACGCGGAACACTGCGCCTCAGTTTTGGGGGTCTTGAAGGCCAGGGCAAAATGTGAATTCACATTGCGGGGATAAGCAACATGTGAATTCACATATTGGGAAAAAAGAAAATGTGAATTCAAATTTTGGAGAAAAAGAAAATGTGAATTCACAGTTTGGAATTTTGCATGGTTCTTGATCAAGGGGCCAGAATGCGAATTCACATTTTGGGAAAAACTATATGTGAATTCACAGCTTGGGAAAAGGAAAATGTGAATTCACATGTTGGGAGAAACGCGGGACCATTCCAAATCTGACTGGGGGCTCGAGAAGTCATCGTTTGGGAACATACGCGATCATCAATCGCACAATCAAGACACACTTGCACTCCACTTCGCCGCCCCACACGCAATATGCAAGAACGCCCGCACGCATGAAGGATAATGAATGGACGGCGCGCGCGCCCGCGCGGGCAACGCGCGGGCCCGAACGACTGGCCCTCAATGACCGCCAACATTGGATGCCCATCGTACCCGATCACATCCATGAGCGATACACTGAGCATGCATGGGCCATTCAGCCCCCGTTGAAGACCCCCCGTTGCAGACCCCTCTTTCACCCTCCAATTCACGCACAACTCCGCGTCCGCAGCGCTAGAAGCCACGAACAAAGTGTCGTCCGCATATACCAAGTCACTGACGCCTCCAGCCAGGTCGCCGAGCGCGTTGTACGCGTCCTGGAGGAGGACGGTCATCAGGATGGCGAATAAGAACGGCGACAGAGGAGAGCACTGGCAGATGCCCGCCCGCTGCCCTCGCTGCCCTGACGTTCTGCCCGCGTCGCGGACAGCGAAATGTCGGTCCGAAAGATCGCCCGGGCGATGTCAAGCATTTTGACTGGTAGCCCGAAACGGCGCAGGGCTGCTATGAGAGCGTCGGGCATGACACTGTCGAAAGCCCTGGCCCAGTCCAACGCGATGAGCATAAGCGGCTTGTCAGCCCGCGCGAATGCCTCCTCCAGTCTGCATCTCGCAATGAAGATCGCGTCAGTAGCGCCGCGCTTTGACTTGAACCCGAACTGCGTCAGCCAGATTCTGCCCTCCGCCCCAGCCCGCTTCAAGCGGCGCAAGAGAATTGCGGCGAAAACGTTGTATCCGGCCTGCAGTGAGCAGATGGGTCTGTGGTTCTTACACAGGGAGGGGTCGCCCTTCCTGAAGATGGTGATCACAATTGGCTCGCGCTAGCTTTCTGGGATGCTACCGTCTTACCAGCAATTCTGGCATAGTTTGATGGCCCAAGCTTGCGCCGGCGAGTCTGGGCGACATATTGCTTTCCAAAAATATCCTGGAATTGTGTCTGGCCCAGGCTCTGTCCCATCTCATCGCCTTCGCCGCCTCGACGACTTCCCAGTCTTGCATAGGCCCGACTTCCACAGGGAGCGAGGGGCCCAACACAGTTGCATGCATGGGGGTTGTGTCTCGCGCCGCCCACTGCACGCTGCCGAGATAGTCTGCCATCTTTTCTTGACGGGAATCGGAATCAACAAGCTTGCAGTGCACGTCTCGCATCCGCCCTGGCCTGGGCTCAACCCCCTCTCGCAGTTTGCGGATTTGCCCCAGTCTCCAGTGGCGAGAAGATGTTCCAACCACTCTGCACGGACTCTCTTCACAGACGCCTTCACTTGCTGATTCAATCGGCTCTCCATGGCCACGTCCCCGCGGTGCCTGGCATCCGTGCGTAAATTGATCATGTCCATTGTGCGGTCAGGGACCCATGGCCTCCTCGGCGTCGCCGCCCGGGCAGGGATCGCCGCGTCGGCCGTAGCGAACGACTGTTCATGAGAGCATCGATGTCGGATGCCGTTGATACCGGCATGCTGTTTTCCAGCTCCTTTGCGCGATCGGCGAATGCAGCGGCAAACCGGTTAGATGTCCCAGGAAGGCGGAGAGCGCGCAGATCGCGTCGGGGGGCTGGCTGTTGCCGCGAATCCTTTGGTATCTGCGCGCCCAGGTCTGCGTAAACAAGAAAACTATGAGAAGCCAGAGCACGCCACCGTTGACTTGTAACGTGTTTCAAACTGCCCAACCAATCCTTTGACATCAACAAGATGTCGATCTGTCCAACATTATCCGGCGGGGGGGCGTCGGACGGCTTCTTCCCCACGTTATAAAACGTGACCTGCCGGTCCCGTGGTTGATCGAATGCTGCGTTGCCAATGAAAACTTTGCGTCTGGCACAAGCTCTGCTAGCAGACTCCGATTGGAAGACGGGTTGCATGCAGCCGCAGGGTTGCCGAACACGCGGGGCCCCATGATGCCCTCCTCCTGCGGGAAGCGGCGGTGAAGCCGAGCATTGAAATCCCCCAGGACCAAAAGTGGGCCATGCGAAGATACACCAGACAGGAAAGCACTGAGGTTGCTGTAGAAGGACTGCCGGTCTTCGAAGAGTTTGCCGATGTGCGGGACGCATGCGCTACAAACCACAATTTTGCCACCAACCACCCGTAATTTCAGGTATGCCATACGTGCTGTCCCCTGCCTGAATCCAACCACGCTCTCCGCTATGGCGAATATGAGGGGCAACGATAAACCCAACTCCGGCCGTTTCTTCCTGGTCGGCGTCGGCGGCGCCAGAGAAGATGGTGAGGAAGCCGCCATTGGAAACATGATAGTCGCAACCTGCCTTGTGCATCTCTTGGATACAGACAATGTCGATGTTGAGGTGAACCATGTGCCACTCCAGCTCCAGCTGCTTTCCGTCTGTGTAGCCCTCCACGTTCCAGGACGCCACCCGGCGCAGCCGAGAACAAGGACGAAGGGGGCCCCGACGAAAACGAAGTGCTTCCTCAGCTCTGCTGGAATGTATGGGAGCAGGACAAAGAGAGACAGCAGCTTTGCCGGCTGCTGTTGGCGAAAGCGTCGAAATCCCTTATTGGACCCTTGTTGAATCCCCTGTTGCCAACCGAGGCACTTCAGTACGGCGCAGGTGGCTCGACGAGGGCCGACCCAGACTTCTCGCTATCGCACACACACACGCTTGGGCTACCACACGTCTTGGGGATCATCAAGCCATTTACGGAGGTCATCCCCTACAGTCGGGGCGTTGCCCTAAGGAACCCTAAATAAGGAACGAGGCCCCTGTTTCCCCTAAATTACAATTCGATGTTCCATCGGAAACCTAAGCAAAACTCAAGGCCAACTGCAAAACAAGTAAGGAACACTGAGCCCCTCCCACACGAAAAGGGTTCCTTCGTCAGCGCCCCGACTGTACCCCCCACCCATCCCTGGTAAGGGTCACGAGTCGCGCAGGCGCTGTCTGGGAATGGCCCGGGGTGGCCAAACCCTCGGGCGGCGCTGTCGCAAGTCGCGACGCGTTTGGCCTCCATCCCGCCTAAAACCCCCCCAGGCAACGCCCGCTATTGCCAAAGGAGAACACGTGCATGCCGCCCTTTGTTGATCGAGGATCCGGTCGGACCTGCACTAGTTGATCAAAGCACAAAACCCGTAGCAACAAGATGAGAGCCAGCGGTAGTGTTTGTATGAGAAGAGCATAGCGGTGCCTGGATTTAGGGGGGACGAGGTGGAGGGGAGAAAGGCAACGGTGGAGGGAAGGAGGAGGAAAGGAAGGAAGACGCAGAGGCCACAAGAGGAGGGGAGGAGGAGGACAGAGGAGGAGGGAGAGAAGGAGGGAATTAAGGGGAAGGATGATATAAAGGAAGAGGAGGAGGAGGACGACGAGGAGGAAGAGGGGTGGAGGAGGAGGAGGAGGAGGAGGAGGAGGAGACAAGAACACTATGTAGCCGCATGACGCGCGGAGGAGATGGAGGAGGAGACAAGAACACTATGTAGCCACATGACGCGTACAGAAGCCATGGAGCGGAGCTAGCGAAGAGAGGAAACGGGGGAAGGAATTTGGGAGGATACGGAAACGGGAGGGGCATGGCAAGGGGAATGGTGGGGAGAATGAAGGGGGTGAGGGCGACGTGGAGAAATTTGGAACGTCGGCGCGGTGCGAAGACCAGATGCCAGCACTCTCGCTGCCGCATCGCCTATGTCTAACTTGCCTGGACGTGTGGTGGAGGCCGCACGGCTGAACCAAGTAGCGTCGCACATCAGCGCTGTTGGCGACATGGGTACAAGGCCTGCACATGCCGACAGAAGTGCATGTATCGTCACCTTGGCATCGCCTAAGACGTCCAAAACACGCAGTGCTCGCATGTTCAGGACAAGAAGCAGTCGGCCTGCCGCAGATCAGCAAAAAGATTTGGCGCACTCCTGTGAATGTCGCACCGAACGATGGAATCACACGGTCGAATGACCGAAACTGGCATAGAGAGGTTCCACTGGTGCAGGAACCCACCTGGAAATACGCAGCTCGGAGGTGTTGCGCGCAGCTTCAGATTGACGGCTGCGACCCTTTTGCTCCACCGCATGAGTCTCCACTTCCCTCACCGAGGCAACTCGCCTCCTTTCTGAATGGGCGGATGGGGACACGTGAAGCGTCGTTAACAAATGCTGATCGTGGCAGTGTCGAAGCACTGGTGCCTGGCCTCATTGGCACTGGCGATGTTGGTGCCGGCGGGGACGCTGGCAACGGATCGGACGGGAATGCATGGCCGGCAGAGTCATGAAAAAAACGATCGAAGTAGGAGACCGTGGGTTGACCAGAACGTACCTCGTACCACAGAGTAGCGCCCGCCAGGGAACATGGCGCTGTTGCACCTGATGCCCATGATTGTAGCATCGGAAGGTCCATACTTTACGCCTCGGCTGTCTACATACTCCTATCCACGATGTGGGCCAGCGTGAACATTGCTCCTGTTCGCTGTGTTAACTGGGAGCGTCAGAGGCATGAGTGCCGTGTGCCTGAACACTGCGGGTGTGGGCTGCTCGGTATGTAAAGTCACTGCTGGCTAGCTCGTGCTTAGCTTTGTAATCCGCTCCGCTTCCGAGAGAGGCATATCGACAACATGGTCGTTGCAGGAAGCGCTGAATATCGTCATTTGGTAAGGCATCGATGGTTCTGGTACTGGACGGACGTCTGTGGTGTAGGCATCGATGTTGCTGACGTCTGTGGTGCAGGCGGCATGCCAATCGTGTGTGTCGACATAGACGTTCAGCATGCAGACGCCGCTATTGCGCGTGTTGGTGATTCGATTCGAGCGACCATGGCGACCTACTCGGGCTAGGGCGCTAGCTGAAGTCAGTTGAATCACACACTTGGGAAAGACCCACCGCTTTGGGGCGGCAGCCCGCGGGACAACCGACTGAGCACCTCGGCCCACGCCTTGGAGGGCTTCTGACCTCCCGCAGGGGTGCCGGCCTCCCGCCGGAGCCTTCGCACTCACGGGAGCAGATGGCACAGAGCAGAACGCCCCGAAGCACCAACAGACGGCAGGAGCCGGCACCTCGTGCCCAGGTCGGTGTTCGAGCTCTCGCTCTGGCGTGCTGTGGAGCGTACAGCATGCGACGCACAGAGGCATACTGATACTATGTCCTCCTTGGAGGCGCGCGTCCGACCCGAACATGTAGCATACCCGTCTAGTAGTAGATCGTTTCCCGAGCGGTGTGGCCAGAAAGCGTGCGCCACGACGCATATACTATAAGATTTCTCGGTGTGCGTGTCGCCCCTGGGGGGGGCGACGCACAGATAGTGTAAGTATGTTGGGGTGGCGCCGACAGCAGGGTCACGCTACGATAATCTGAGCGTGGGGTTCTGACACCGCGTCGATAGTTCAACCTCGAGCGATGCGCGGGTCGTTCGATACAACGCCGAATGCAAGCCCATGGAACATTGTTTCATGATTAGCTGTGTCGTTGATGACGGCGCCCTGCGCGCCAGCAGAATCGATCAGGTATGGACAGTGCTGTTCAAGGCCGTGTGGCAGGACGGCTGGAGTTGTAGCCTTTTATAGGGGGAAAACAAACCTATCTCGCTTTTGACCACCCTCGCTTCCAAGAGATACCAAACGATGCCAAATTGCAGCCTGTACTGGTCAGGCCGCTTGACGAGGAGGCGCGTGGTATGGCTTGGTTTTGCCTGGAAGCGAAAGCGGGGTAGGTGATTCATGCTCTGATTTTCAGGGATCACGCGTTGTGCTGCAGAACATTGGAGAAATGTCTCGGAGTGCCCGTATGGTGCGACGGTGCACGTCGTGACGACTTGTGCGTTGGTTCATAGCACTGCGCGGAACGTTTTAACATTGAACAGTTGTCGACTACACGTAAGAGTGACTGTTCGCTAGAGTGACCTGTGGTGATGGCCCCAAGAGGTCGGGCATTTTTTCTTTGGCATGAGATTGACCTCGCGCGCGTGGGCACCCGTATCGCGTGATTGCGCTCGCATCTGAGCGCGCCAGGTTTGGGCCCCCCTTTCAATCGACAGCAACGCATACGCGGCGCACCCTACAGTGTGCATTGGTTTCCCGAGGGGGGCCTGTCAACCAGAAGGCGCGATTTTCGCCTCGGGACCAGTCCTGAATCCCAGCCCAAATCCCAAATCGTCATTTCTGAATATCTTCGAACATCTTTGAATAGATTTGAATGTGTTTGAGTATCGTTTTGAAACCAAAAGGGATCTTAGTATTGCAAATTATCCACATAAAAGTATTCAAACATATTCCAGGCCAGCGGGTGGGGCCAGTTTTGGCCATGACGCCGGACCTGGTCACACGTCGTCGCGATGCGGCTCGGCAGTGCCAGACCTCATCATGGTGGCCCCCAGCAGCGTCTGCTTTCGCAACGCCTTTGAAGTGCCATTCGGGGCGTTCGAATCCAATTGGCGGACTTCCGCGGTTGCCCGCCAGGGCGAAAAAGTCTTTCCAGTGGCGTCCCGCCGACCGTTGATGCGGCGCGGCAGTACTGGCTTGCGCGGTTGCGTTGGGCCCCTATGGGCGCCCTTGAAGCCGCGCACAATAGGTCAATCTAGCCTAGGGTCACTGCTGCGCCATCTGAAAGCGCAGATCGTTCAACATCGGCCGATCCCAGGCCACAAGCTGCGATGAACTTTGAACGCCCACGATTGGGTCGCCACCGATGCCGTAGGTTGCCAGGTGACTGAGTTGTTTCAGCCATTCGTATGGGTGCTGCCCTGTGAGCATGTTGTGGTCTTGCTTGTTCGTGTCATTGTGGATGCGTACGGGATGGTGGGACTGGTGTCAGAGTCGCCAATTTCGTGGTGCTGGGTGTCGATGATGTCGGCCAGCATTGCCTCCCGCCTCCCTTGCCAGCAGCTGGAAGGATAGGCAGAAGAGTAAGAGGCGGAGCAGCAGCACATGGTGATACAAAGAGCTGCTAATAGTGGGCAAGCAGATCACGTGCAGAAGTCGGTATTGCCAGCGTCGGTCATGGTGGACGTCGGCAGCGCAGGCGTCGGTCATGGTGGACGCTGCTTCCGTCGATGGTTTTGCAGGCCGATGCCTCTGTTTCCTCTTGTATGCCTGTCTTTGTTGCTGGGTGCGAGCGACGGTCCGAGGCGTGGCCCATGCTGCGCGTGGCATGGCTGCGCAGGAGTAGCGATGATGGCAGTGGCTGCGGCACGAGTGTCGCTGCCTTCGGGCGGAGTTGTTCGATGTGTACTGCCGTGCCGCCTTTGTTAAGTGTGGTGAGACAGGGTACGCTTGCCTCAATGCGGGCGGCGACCGCAGGTGGCAACTGAACGGCGCGTGCGACTGTTCATAGGAGCTAAAATGGGCCAATTCTGGACTTGCTGGTTATGCTGTTGCAGTCACTGTATGGCTGCGTCAGCGCTAGCGCGAACCGCATTGCGTGCAACTGTGCAGTCGGTATGTGTGCGCGTGGGCGGTGCAGATAGGTCGCCATCCATGGCGCGGTCCCAATTAACCATGTACCATTCCGCGAGATGACACGTGATGAAAGAAAGACAACACAGAAATGGGTATCGGATGTACGGCGGCGGCTTGACTTGAACCAACATGGTCACGGCGGAGGCAGGAGGGAGGAGTCAGGAGGCAGGAGGCGGAGAAGCAGCAGCAGCTCGGAGCGTGCCCGGAGAGAGCAAGTCAATGCGACTCCTAACAATACCGAAGCCCGCGTGCCCCGCCTGTAGCCGCGAAAGCAGGGTGCGCGGCGAGCTGAGGGCGCGATCTAGCTGACGTGGCGCGTCTCTCTGCAACCTCCCCTAGGAGGGTTGTCCATGGTGGTGCTGGCTGCGTACTGGTGGCCATGATCGTGGCTGTGGTCTTGCCGACCATACCATGCACGCCAATTGCCATGGTCGAGTGCCATGCGACGCCCGATGGCCACGAGCTGTGCTGGACGGGCGCTGAAAAGCGGCCCGCTGTATTGGAGCGGCTGTCGAGATAGGGGAGGGGGTGGGGCATCTGCAACAATGGGGCACGCTCCAACCACCTCCCGTGCCAGCTTTAAACGGAATTCAGCCAGCGCGGACTGGCCGGCAGACGTTGTGCCGCCTTTTTTTTAAAGAAGTCCAAAATTTTGAGGGAGGCGTGGCGAGAGAGGATACAATCAAATGATGGGCACGAGAGAGACTGTGGAGAAACGGGCCAGGGTTCAGTCCGCCACCGCCGGGTGCGGCGGCTGGTGCGCGCGTGCCCTCTGTGCGTCAGGCCCCTTGTATTGTGTCGCCATCCTCGTCCTCCTCCTCGCGAGGCCATGGTTAGGCCCCAACCCACCACATCGATTCTAGCATGCGCCATTTTCTCTCTCGGTCGTTAGGGTGATCGGGCTACAGTGTAATACACCCACAAACAGATCCTACCACGAGTGCGATTTATTGCGTAGGCACTTTAGCTCAAAGTCGAGAAGCAGCATGACACTGTCACAGATCTACATCACCATTCGGTAGCCCCACGGGCAACAAAGCTCGTCAGCAAAACAGAGCTCGCGCGACGTGCGATGGCGACGGCCGAGCAGCTACGAATGGTGGCCCGATAGATGAGAGCGCGGACGAGGAAACAAATAGAGCAGGCAAGACCAACTTCGCAAGACCATCCGAGCTGGGTCGGTGCTCGCGTTAGGGGTTAACCAAAGGGAGCGAAAGTATGCATACTAATTTTCCCTGCCGCTGGGGCCGTAGGTGGATCTCCCTGTGATGCCACGAAACGCGCGAAGGGTGCTCCGAAATGGACGGTGCCACCATTCGGACCCTCCCACCGAGGCCGTATGTGGAGTTCCCGTAAGGGGCCACGATCCTCGTAAAAGGTGTGCCGAAATGGGCGGCACCGCAACGCGCACCCTCCCTCAGGGGCTGTAGGTGGAGCTCTGGTCCCATGAGGCCACGATCGTCTTGAGGGGTGTGCCGAAATGGGCGGCGTCGCCATGCGGACGCTGCCACTGAGACCGTAGGTGGAGCTCATTGTATGGCCACGAAACACGCGAGAAGGTGCCGAATTGGTGGCGCGTGCGCCATGCGGCAGGGCTCGCTGAGACCGCATGTGAAGCTCCCTGAGGGCCACGAAGCGCGTGAAGGGTATACCGAATTGGGGGCGCGTACGCCATGCGGTCAGACCCACCGAGCCCGTAGGTGGAGCTCCTTTACTAAAGGTGACTCTGGCGATACCTCCAGACTTTTATGGGCCACGAAACGTGAGAGGGTGCTGGCTTGGGGGCGCGTACGCCATGCGCCCGGACCCGTTGACACCGCAGGTGGAGCTCCCTATGGGGCCACAAAGCGCGTGAAGGGTGTGCCGAATTGGGGGCGCGTACGCCATGCGGTCAGACCCACCGAGCCCGTAGGTGGAGCTTCTTTTTCTGGAGGTAGGAAAGGGGTATGGTATAAAGGGGTGTGGTGTTAATTTCATGTAAAGGAGACTCGGGCGATGTTATTTATCGCACATGGCATCGCCATTTCCACGATTGGCACCATACCCTTTATGCCTCACCCCTTTCCAACCTCCAGACTTTTATGGGCCACGAAATGCGTGAGGGTGCCGGCTTGGGGGCGCGTACGCCATGCGTCTGGGACGAAGAGGGTGAAGGGTGTGCCGAAGGGGGGGCGCGTAAGCCATCCGGTCGGGCCCACCGAGACCGTAGGTGAAGCCCTATGGGGCCACAAAGCGTGTCAGGTGCGTGCCGAACTGGGAGCGCGTACGACATGCGGTCGGCGCGCTCTCCGGCCGTGGGTGTGGCTCCCTACGGTGCCACGGTGCCACGAAGCGTGTGCAGGGTGTACCGAGTTGGGGGCGCGTACGCTGTGCGGTCGCGCCCATTGAGACCGTGGGTGGAGCCCACTGGGGGGCCACAAAGCGTATGAGGGTGTGCCGAATGGGGGGGTGATACGCCCTGCAGTCGGCACTAACTAAGACCGTAGGTGGAACTCTCTATGGGGCCGCGAAGCGCGTGAAGGGTGTCATTACCGAATTGGGGGCGCGCACGCCGTGCGGTCAGACCCATCGAGCCCGCAGGTGGAGCCCCTTCTGAGGCCACGATACGTGTGAGAAGGTGTCGGATTGGCGACGCGTTCGCCATGCGGCCGGGCGCGTTGACACCGCAGATGGAGGCCCCTATGCGGCAACGAAGCGTATGCTTATGCCACTGCTTGTTCCCTCACAACATCGGGTAAGGGTAAATCAAGAATCTGGAAGATTTCATGAAGGGTGAGCAGAAATTGGGGCGCGTACGCCATGCCGTCGGACGCACCGAGACCGCAGGTGGAGCTCCCTCTGAGGCCATGATACAAGTCAGAGGGTGCCGACTTAGAGACACGCACGGCATGCGGCTGAGGCTGCGGCTGGGACCGCAGACACCGCGGGTGGGGCTCCCATCTGGGGCCACGAAGAGATTGAGTGTGAGCCGAATTGGTGGCGCGTACACCATGCGGTCGGGCCCATTTAGACCGTAGGTGGAGGTCCCGACGGGGCCACAAACGCGTGAAGGATGGACCGAAGGGGGGGCGCGTAAGCCATGCGGTCGGACCCACCCAGGCAGTAGGTGAAGCTCCCTTTGGGGCCACAAAGCGTGTCAGGTGCGTGCCGAATTGGGAGGGCGTACACCATGCGGTCGGCGCGCACTCAGACTGCAATTAGGAACGCGGGGGCGGATATGCGCGGCAGCGCAACTGAATTAAACAGTGAATAAACAATCGATCAATCTGGCCAGGCGCGTCACCCCTCCCCCCTGCCAGCGCCCAGAAGGGAAGCGGGGCGGACGGGGCGGCCTGATGAGAAGACAGAGTGTGCCTCCCAGCAGGGACTGGCGCCTCAGAAGCTGTGCTTCCCCCCGCGCCCTCCCAGAGGCATGGGGGACCTTGGAAGGCCACTCCCCCCTCCCCCTGCCCAAATTCCAGGCGCCGGCAACCCTTGCCCGACGCAACACGCCTCCATCCTGGGGCTGCAGATGCTCCTGCGCTGACCCTTGCTCCTCTCGATCGCTCATCTCTTCCTCCAACATACCGCCGTCCCGTTTCCCTCCTCCTCCCTCCCGCCCCTTCGTCCCTCTCCCGTCCTCCTGCCACCTTCTTCCCGGTAGCCACTGTGGCCCAATCCATTCCAAGGGCTCCCAACTTCGCGCTTCGCGCTGCGCGAAGCGCGAAGTGCGAACAGCTTCGCGCTCGCACGCGACCCCCAAAGGGGAGAGGAGGAGGAGGACGAGGAGGGGGAGAAGGAACGAGGACCGCGAAGCGCAGAGCGCGAATAACTTCGCGCCCTCGAGGGCGCCCTTGCATGCTGACTCAAGGCCACGTGCGGGGAGCCCCCTCGCGCTCGAGGTGGCTTGGGCAGCCAGGCCCCCCCTCGGCGCACCAGCCCGGGGGGGAACGGAAAGGGATCCTCTCTTTTTGACCACGGGTGCCCCTCGGTCACGAGTGCGGACGTCCACGGCCGCTGTGACACAGCCGACGCCCGACAGGAGGCCCTGCTGATTAGCGGTCCGTGCGGTCTGCCTCTGGCTGACTCGCCGGCTCACGGTTGGCGCACCTTGGCGCCACTACTGCGGTCGCGGCAGCTAGCCTCGCTTAGCAGCGACCTTCGAGGTCCATGAAGTGGCCGAACGTCTGCGACGATGCGACAGCGGCTTGCGTCTTCGCTGCCCCACGGCACCGGGGGCGCCGGCAAGCCGTGTAGTCTAGGTAGGGGACTGCCACTTGTTCGTTAATCATATGTGCATCTATGCCGATGCGCGCGAGAAGCACGCATTCATATGCTTTATGTGTTGGCGATACACGCCTGGCTGTAGCCAGCATGAGCAGTGGAACGGATTGAAATTTGGGAGTAAGAAGAGAGCTACCATGGATCACATCGACCTCGTTTACTGAAGACGGCATTTGATGATTCTGCCCAACACTTCCAAATACCCACGACAGTTGGAACGGAAACAAGAACCGAAGAACAGGACCAACTTAGCAGAGCTGAAGGAAACGGATTTCAGTCAGTTTGATATCCCCCTCCCACCTCCCCCCTCCCTCCTCCTCCAGCGCCAGCGCATGAGAACGAGAGAGAGAGAGAGGGAAGGACACAGAGACTGAGAGAGAAGATGAGAGAGAGAAAGAGACAGTGAGAGAGAAACAAATGACGCTCTACGTGACTACATACACCCAAGACTGTTAGATTATACCCTGCTCCACTCCCCCACTACTCTACTACAATATTATCTCAATTATCTGCCATGTACTCGACTCTGTTGCAACAGCTACTCTAGTCTACTCTACCTTGTCTCCTCCCTCACCTCTGTCTCCAAACTCCCGACCCTTACCATATTACAATTCTACTTTTGGAGTGAGAGGGCCGAGCGCGGTCTTACACCGTCCCTGGGCGCGTGGCTGAAGTGGGACTCCGCGGCGCGAAGGCTGCTTGTTGTTGGTACGTTACGTTGCGTTGCGTTGTTGCTGTCGCCATTCCGCCCGCGAACCACCCCGCGACCCACCCAGCGACCCACCCCGCGACCCACCCGCGAACCACCCGCGACACAACCCGCGACCCACCCACAACCCACCCGCGACCAACCCGCGACCTACCTGCGACCCACCCGCGACCCACCCGCGACACAACCCGCGACCTACCTGCGACACACCCGCGACCCACCCCGCCACCCGCCCGCTACCCACCCGCGACCCACCCCGCCACCCACCCGCGACCCAGTAGCCCCTGCCCAAAAGTGGCAGGGGCGGCCGCCCTGGGGCGTTCGTTCCCAAGGTGGCTGCTAGCCGCGTGGGCCCCTCGGTCAGAGGACTCCACCCTCTCGCTGTCGGTGGGGCGCGGCTGGCGGCTTTCTCCTCTTTGGGCATCCCCCCTTCTCATCGCCACGTTTTGTTGCCCACCCATTCCTCCCACGGTCTGGGTACCCCGCCCAGGCGTGCGTGGGGGTGGGCGGGTCGCCTGCGGGCGGCTCATCGGGGTACCCCCCACCCAGCCTCCCCACGGCCGTGGTTCCCCGCCCGGCGCGAATGGGGATGGGGCGGTCTGTCGTGGGAGTGGTGCCCCACGGAAGCTTATCGGGACGGGACGGCCTGGCGTGAGGCGTGTCGTTACGGTTGGGCGCAGCTCGAAAATGCCGTGAGGCAGGTAGTGCGTGCGCTGCTTGCTTTTCGGCCCGAAATCGTATGGTTCTAGGTGCACCGCTAGTGCCTGCTTTTTCTCACCTCCAGTGCTCTGCTCTGGTAGTGTCTGCCCTCGAAGTGCCGTGCTCGACAGCCGCCTTGTCTCTCACTGCCAGAGCTCAGGTCAGCATGAGAAGTCATGTACAGCAGCGCAGCGGTAAAAAAATCCTCATCCTCCTCCTCCTCCTCCTCCTCATCCTCATCCTCCTCCTCCTCCTCCTCCCTCCTCCTCCTCCTCCTCCTCCTCCTCCTCCTCCTCCTCCTCCTCCTCCTCCTCCTCCTCCTCCGCCTCCGCCTCCTCCTCCTCCTCGTCCTCCTCCTCCTCCGTTTCCTCCTCCCCTCTCCCTCCTCCTCCTCCTCTTCCTCCTCCTCCGCGACAGGGAGAAGTTAGTTATGAGGAAAAGGAATGAAGGAAGAGGAAGAGGAGGAGGAGGAGGAGGAGGAGGCGGCGGAGGCGGAGGCGGAGGCGGAGGCGGAGGCGGAGGCGGAGGAGGAGGAGGAGGAGGTGGAGGAGGCGGAGGCGGAGGCGGAGGCGGAGGCGGAGGCGGAGGAGGAGGCGGAGGAGGAGGCAGAGGCGGAGGCGGAGGCGGAGGAGGAGGAGGAGGAGGAGGAGTAGGAGGAGGGAGGAGGAGGAGGGGGTGGAGGAGGAGGAGGAGGAGGCGGGGGAGGAGGGCCACTTTGAACCCAATATGCATCAACGATGTTGGAGTACCCCCCCCCAAGGTTCCTGTTCATAGGCCCCATACAAAGATTGATTTCCACTGTGGGAATTGCTCCGTTGGGAGAGCCGGTTGGAGATCCTGAAGCCTGCCAAACACCATTCCGAGATTTTCAACGCCACTACTTAACCTGACTGTTGCGTCTTGACGATCCTGAATGGTGCAAAAAAACATTCCTCGGACTTCACCAACGCGAATCAACTTAACTGTTGCCCCCCGACAGTCGTTAACTGTTGTTTTCTGACAAACGTTACCCATGGGAAACTGTGAAACTCTTAAGTTTCTTAAACATGAATGCGCGCGGCGCTAAGCCGCCACCAACCCGTGAAACTCCTGCACTCTTGCAACTGTTTGAAACGCATGTGCGCGGTGCGGAGGCGAGAGCGACATTTTGAAACCGACCCGCCCTCAATGCTGTCAGTGGACGACTGTCCGCGGCACTAAGGCGATAGCCACGTTTTGAAAACCACCCGCCGTCCATGTGTGAAACTGTTGCCAATGTTAAGCTCCAGGTCATAATTTGTGAGGAAGTTTCAGGCGAGACGGATGGCCGCTCTTCCAACTGGCTTCGGGGTGCGACAGGGAGGAGTCATTTATAAGGAAATTCAAACGGATGGTGAGCAGGAGGAGGAGGAGGAGGCGGAGGAGGAGGGGGATGAGGAGGAGACGGAGGAGGAGAAGGAGGCGGAGGAGGAGGAGGAGGAGGGGGTAGAAGGAGGAGCAGGAAAAGGAGCAGGAGTAGGAGGAGGAGGAGGAGGAGTACGAGGAGGACCAGTGTAAACCAAAGAATCATCAACGATGTTGGGGTAGGCCATCCCTCCAAGCTCCCTCTTCATAGGCCCCTACAACGGTTCATTTCCATTGATAGAACTGCTTCGTTGAAAGACACCCGTTTGAAGACCCTGAAGCATGCCAAAACATTGTTCTCGGGGTTCCAGCGCCACGGATCAACCTGACTGTTGCGTCTTGACGATCCTGAATCGCGCCAGAACGCCATCCCTAGGACGTCAACACTGAACATCAAGGAAACTGCTGCAGCCGCATAATCCGGAATCCGTCCAAAACACCATTACTGGTGGTTGATGAGGGGATCCCGTGAAACTGTTGCACATTTGTCAAACGAACGCGCGCGGCGCTAAGGCGAGAGCCACATTTTGAAAAGAAGCCACCCTCAATCCGTGAAGCTCTTGTGAATGTTTACAACGAATGTGTGCCGCGCCAAAGCGAGAGCCACATTGTGAAAACCACCCGCACTCAATCCGTGAATCTCATTGCACATTCTTACCAGGAATGTGAGCGGCGCTAAGGCGAGAGCCACATTTTGAAAACGGCCCGCCCTCGACCCGTGAACCTCTTGCAATTATGTTAAACGAATGCGCGCGGCGCTGAGGCGAGAGCCACATTTTGAGAACGACCCGCCCTCAATCCGTGAACCTCTTGCAAGTTTAAAAAAACGATGAGCGCCGCGCTCAACCGAGAGCCATCTTTTGAACACCACCCGCCCTCAATCTCTTGCACCTTTTTAGAACGAATGTGCGCCGGGCTAAGGCGAGAGCCACATTTTGAAAAGCACCCGCCCTCAATCCGTAAAATTCCTTGCACATCTTTGCAACGAATGTGCGCCGCGCCAAGGCGAGAGCCACATTTTGAAAACGACCCGCCCTCAATCCGTGAAGCTCTTGCA
>CAUYUJ010015626.1:270008-272508 GCA_963575745.1 Prorocentrum cordatum
GGAGGAGGAGGAGGAGGAGGAGGAGGAGGAACGCGGGGACCGTCTCTTCAAAACGAGGACTCAACACCACAGGATGGTTGGGAAAAACAGCGAGAAAACCTCCGCCGCGACGTTTCGCTCAAGGCGCTGAATGGCCAGGACTTACTCGGGCCTCACAAAGGGACTCTCTCGGGTTGGGTCGATCCGCTCCTGCTCGCCCCGAGTGGTGTCGTGCCGAAACTGCAACTGTGGAAACTTCAACCCTCCCAGGCCTTCGGCAGGGGGGGCCACATCAGCATGCCAAAGCCCCAGCACCCAGCACCTGGTCGGAGTGGCCGCCTCCACTCTAGAGGCCTCCCGGATGGGGTCCGAATAGATGGGGTCGGAGGATCGCACCGCATCGACGATGCATCGGCGATGCGATGCGTCCGCGCCGTCGGCGTGGATAAAATCGGGCTCCACATCGAGCTGCATCGCCGATGCATCGGCGATGCAGCGCGATTTTCCGACACCCTCTACTCGGACCCTGGAATGCCTAGACACACGAAGCAAGGTCTGGAGGATGACGACGGCGACGACGACGACGATGACGACGACGAGGAGACTGCTACCCTATGGCACCACCCCCTAATGCTCACTCTCTTATCCATCCTCCTCCTCCTCCTCCTCCTCCTTAACCTCCTCCTCCTCCACCTCCCCCTACTCTTCCTACTCCTCCTCTTATCCCTCCTCCTCCTCCTCCTCCCCCTCCTCCCCCTCCTCCATCCTCCTCCTCCTCCCCCTCCCCCTCCTCCTCCTATTCCTCCACCTACCTCCTCCTCCTCCTCTCCTCCTCCTCCTCCTCCTCCTCCTCCTCCTCCTCCTCCTCCTCCTCCTCCTCCTCCTCCCTCCTCCTCTCTCCTCCTCCTCCTCCTCCTCCTCCTCCTCCTCCTCCTCCTCCTCCTCCTCCTCCTCCTCCTCCTCCTCCTCATATTCCTCATATTTCCTTCACAACTACACCATATGAATACTACTCTCTTCTCTCCCGACTCTGTCCAGAGAGTCTCCCGTCCTCTCCGCGTATCTTCTACAAACAAGACTTTATGAATGATGTTCAAAGTGTTTGCTTTACTACGGTCGTTCCTGGTTCTTCCAAAAATTAGTTCCCGCTGCAGCGCCGCCCCTCCTTTCGGCGCTTCGGTCATTGCAAATCGTGCTCCCGCTGTAGCCGCGCCTCCAGACGGCACTTGGCATTCGAAAACGCCCGCATCGGGCAGGCACAAATCGGGCAGGCACAAATGCGGAGGACATGAAACCGGCATTCCCGACAAGCCCTGTCATCTCGCAGACGGGACGCTTACACTCCAAGTCATCTGATGCCATGCCACGACATTCAATGCGATGCTGTGTTGTGCACCGCTGTGCGAATTCTTTGATGTGCTATGCTTTGTGATGCAATGCTGCACTACGCAACGCCACACCATGCTATGACTATGCTCACGCCATGTTTTTCATTCAATCCAGCGCGTACCCTCTTGGGATCATTGCCCTGTTCAACATCAGACTGTGCGAAACGTAATGAGATCTACGCCATGGTAAGGGATGGGAAGGAGGGGTAGGACGTCAGATGTGACGCTAGCGCACCTAGCATGTCCTCCTCCCCCTCCTCACCCTCCTCACCCTCCCCCTCCCTCCTCCCCATCCTCCACCTCATCCTCCTCCTCCTCCTCCTCCTCCTCCTCCTCCTCCTCCTCCTCCTCTTCCGCCCTTCTCCCCCCCTCGTCCTGCTTCTCCTCTTACTCCTCCATTTTATCCATCCTCCTCCTCCCCCTCCTCCCCCTCCTCCTCCTCCTCCCTCCTCCTACCCCTCCTCCCGCTCCTCCTCCTCCTACTCCTCCTCCTCCCTGCTCCTCCCCCCTTACTCTAGCTGCTCCTCCTACTCCTCCTCCTCGTGTCTATCTTTCTCATGTCGCTCCTCCTCCTCCTCCTCCTCATCCTCCTCCTCCTCCTCCGCTCTCCGCCTCCTCCTCCCCTGCCTCCTCTCCTGCTTCTCTCTTCCTCATATCCATCCTCCTCCCCCTCCTCCCCCTCCTCCCGCTCCTCCCTCCTCCTCCCCGATCTCCCCCTCCTCCTCTTACTCCTCCTCCTCCTCCCTCCTTCCCCCCCCCCCTCATCCCATTCCTCCTACTACTCCTCCTCGTATCCATCCTCCTGCTCCCCCTCCTTCCCCGTCTCCCCATTCTCCCCCTCCTCACCCCCTCCTCCTCCTCATTATCCTCCTCCTCCTCTCCTCCTCCTCCTCCTCCTCCTCCTCCTCCTCCTCCTTCGCCTCCTCTTCCTCCTCCTCCTCCGTTCCTCCTCCTCCTCCTGATCCTCCTCCAGATCCTCCTCATCCCCCTCCTCCTCCTCCTCTTCTTCTTAGTATTGTTATTATTATGATTAGTAGTATTCGTAGTATTGTTCTTATTCTTATTATTAGTACGATTAGTATTGTTCGGCTTACTAGTGTTCGTATTATTCGTCTTGTTATTAGTATTCGCCG
>CAUYUJ010015626.1:282508-321270 GCA_963575745.1 Prorocentrum cordatum
GCGCTAGCACCCAGCAGGCAGCCAGGATCAGCCGAAACCATCAAGACGTCGAACGTGGCCGCTTCGCCCCTGTTGCGGACGCTGTTGCGGACGCCCCTCCTCCTGTACCTCCGCCTGCACCTGGCGCGGCGGCGGGCTGCTGGGCGGCGGCTCGGGCGGGCAGGTGTTCTGCTCCAGCTCGTTGACGGCGACATGGGGACCCTTGAGGAAGTCGGCCAGGGAGTTTTTGATAGGGATTGCCGCAAGCCTGTCTTGAGCTGCTTGACGTCGACGCCGCCCGCAGTGGCGCCGTAGAGCGGCGCGGCTTTGCGCGCTAAAGCTCATTTCCAGCCTCGCTGTCTCGCTCTCGGCGAGCGTCCGACACCGCCGCCAACGCCTTGAGGGCATTTTCCCTATTGCTGCGCCAAGCGGCCTTTAGCGTGTTATCGGCAGCCTGAGGGACTTGGCGTCCAGCAGCGCCCAGTACACTAGCAGCAGCAGGGCGCCGAGGGTTCTCCGCCTTGGCCCGACAAAAGGCTGGACAGGGCGCCCTGGGTTTTCTCTAGTGCATCGCTGGAGAGCCCCGCCCACGCTTGGACCTCGCTGAGGCTGAGGGTGGTATCCGAAGGAGGCTGCGGACGGTTGCTCCCCGAGCGCATCCACGGTTTCCGCTGCTCCGGGTCCCACTGCTTGGTGTTCGCCCAGTTCTTGCCGCCGATACAGAGGGCGGCGCCTGTCGGCGAGCATGCGCCCCAGGGGGTTACGAAGCTCGCGTGTCGCACCGCATCCTCCGCACGTCCGACGGCCTTTGGTATTGAAGCAACTCCACTTCCAGTACCCTGCCATGGCGGAGCGCACAAGACGAGCACTATCAGGAGCACCAAAACGTGACGGAGCCTGCTTGAAGCGGACTGGTGCGCAACACGAAAAAGATTGAGGGCGAACCGCAGACTAGCGGTATCCGTTATTTTCGCTTGGCAAAGTATCAACTTCAGCCAAAATTGCCACGGAACGCCATTGGGCCTGAGGTGGAGCTCTCCATGGGGCCACGGAACGCTCGAGGGGTACGTCGAAACGGGAGGAGGTGGAGGAGGGGGAGGCGGGAAGGAAGGAGACGCAGGGCGCCGTCTCTTCAAAACGAGAGCCCAAAACCACAAGATGGTTGGGAACAAAAAACTCCTGTGGGCCGCTCTCCTGGCTGGAGCCTCTGCTCGCTCGACCAGAGCCTTCCTGCCGAAGGCTTCGGCCTACTCTCTGTTAGAAAAGTCGAGTGCCAGAAACACTGTGCTGAGACCGAGCCCGGGGCGGGAGAGCCAGGCGGAGGAGGGGGACGACGACGAGGATGATAAAAGGGGGCACGATTTGGCCGCCCTTCTCAGTTCAGCCGTCTCCGTCAGGGGACCTGGCGACAGAAGCAGCAGTCATCCAATTGAGGGGTGCTGTGGAGCGATCGCCGCATGCATGTATGTATGTTTGCCATCGCAGTGTACGCATTTGCGTGTCCCTCATGGATTTGCTGTGTTCGCATACCTCTGCCATTTTCATTCCAGTCCAGGCGAGTCCCAGCAGAAGCGGAACGGTGAAACGCGTACTGAAAAAGGCACGAGACTGAGAGCGCCATACGAGGAGGAGGAGGAGGAGGAGGAGGCGGAGAAGGAGGAGGAGGCGGGGAAGGAGGAGGAGGAGGAGGAGAAGGAGGAGGAGGAGGAGGAAGAGGAGGAGGGCGGGGGCACCTCGAGCGCAGAGGCGCCAATCTGCAACCCGCAGGCGGCAGCGCGGCAGCACAGCACGAGCACGCCGCTCTTCTCCGCGAGCTGACCGACACCGTCGACGACGAAGATGGTCGAGGGAGGGGAAGCGGTTCGGAGGCGAGCGAGGGGGAGAAGTGAAAAGGACAAGGCCTTCTTGAAGGCGGCGGGACTTCTCAGAAGCCCCCCCCAGCCCTCTGAGAAGCTATTTGCGTCTTCGGGGAAGACCGGTAAGCTTCTCAGAAGGCCGG
Organism: Prorocentrum cordatum; assembly: GCA_963575745.1. Lineage (NCBI taxonomy): Eukaryota > Dinophyceae > Prorocentrales > Prorocentraceae > Prorocentrum > Prorocentrum cordatum. The sequence goes on from CAUYUJ010015626.1 coordinate 284,487, forward strand.
GAAACTTCCGAACCTTCTGAGAAGTCCCGCCTCCTCTCACTTCCCCCCTGGGCTGACTGCTGAGAGGTGGAGACGCTAGACCTCCAAATGTCGACGTGCTTGCGCTGGCCAATGTCCTCGGCCTCGTCCCCCTCCTGTCGGGGGGGGGGGAGGCGGCCAAGTTCAAGTGGATGCCCGAACTGGAGGTGGACAGCTCGTGTCACGCGCGCGATGTAGAGTGCTCCGACTGACCTGAGATCGAGAGAGTGAACAGCGCCCTACGCCCGCACACCTGCGCGCCCGCGCGCCGCACGCCCGTGCACTGCCATCTGCAAAGGCCGCTTGCTCAGGTGCGCCACAGAAGGGCAGGTGATGTGCTCGCCATCGCTCGGACGCCCATTCCCCTTGCACTTGTCGATGTCGCGCGCATATGTTTCGCAAGGTCGCAACGATCAAGGAGGCTCCTCGATGGCTCTCGCCGAGGAAGCGATGCCAAGTGTTCTAGAGGCCGCCCATGCGGGGGGGGAGCACTCCGAATCCCCAATGAAGGCGAGGGGTCACAAACCTCCCGACGAGCAACTTTAGACCCCCCCCCAACCAGCCACGAAGGGGCGGCGTCTTGCCCAGACCCCCTGGAACCTTCGAAAACACTTCTAATTAGACCCCCTCACAGATCAGACCATCGCCCTTTCATGGTTAAATCATGGATAGATGGGGCCGGAGAATCGCGCCGCATCGTCAATGTATCACCAGTGCATCGGCGGCGCATCGACGGCGTTGACGATGGATCGGCGACGTCGGCATGGATCAAACAGGGCTCCACATCGAGCAGCATCGCCGATGCATCGGCGATGCGGCGCGACCCTCCGACCCCATCTACTCTGACCGCATCTGAAGGCCTAGGTGTTCCACATCAGTTATGTAGAAAGTCCTGGAGACCTCGTACTGCAAGTTGAAACCAGGTATACATAGGATCCACGTCTGATTAGCGTCGGACTTACTTCGGATTCACGTGGGATGTGCGTTGGACTTACGTCGGAACATCGCCACGCGAACGTCATCCTATACCTGACGAGGCGGACGTGTGGACTAGCTCATACATCTATTGCGCGCCGCGCGAGGCCTCCAGGATTTTCCGCAAAAGCACGGGCGGCCGACAGAAAAAAATGCGCAGGCAGGTGTTCTTCGGAGACGGGCACAAGAAGCTGGACAACAACCGCGGGGGAACAATTATCCTGGCGAAAGAACCAACCGTATGCAGTTGTGAGTACCGCGTTGTGGCCATCAGTTTCGGTGGAGCTCCCCATGGGGCCACGAAGCGTGTGAAGGGGGTGCTGACATGGGTGGCGAACCGCATACGAACTGCGCCACGGAGGCCCTCCTCCTCCTCCTCCTCCTCAACCTCCTCCTCCTCCTCCTCCTCCTCCTCCTCCTCCTCCTCCTCCTGCTCCTCCTCCTCCTCCCCCTCCTCCTCCTCCTCCTCCTCCTCCTCCTCCTGCTCCTCCTCCTCCTCCTCCTCCTCACCCTCCTCCTCCTCCTCCTCCTCCTCCTCCTCCTCAAGCAACCCAGGCCCAGGCTTCCCTTGCCCCGGGCCGGCTCCAGGACCTCCGCGCGGTGCTTGGGGGATTTCGTCGCAGCTGTCGCATGTTCGGCCGCCTTTGACGTTAACAAACACTGGAGTTTCAAACGGTGCTACGGGATGGGTGCCGGAGAGTGGCGCCCAAGGCTCACCTCGAAGGAGCGCAAGGCCCGGCGAGCGTGGGCACAGTGGTCGGCTGAGCGAGCCATCCACCGCCTAACCCGCGAGGTGGAGCAGCTCCGCAAGATGCAGTATATGGACCCCAACGTCGTCAGCTACAACGTTGGGAGCAGCGAGCGGGAGCAATATGGACAGTGGGAGCATCCGCAGGACACGGCAGGAACGTGGGGGTCAGAACGGCAGTGGCAGCAGCGAGCAGAGCCGGAGGCGAAGCTCGAGTCCAATGCCATCAGCTACAACGACGAGGCTATGTCGAGTGACGGGAAGGTCGAGCCCGACGTCATTAGCTACAGACCAGAGGACGGTGCATACGAGAAGTCTTGGATGACGGCAGTGGCAGCGACGAAGCACGAGCCCAATGTCATCAGCTACAACGACGGTGCATGCGAGAAGTCTTGGATGGGGGCAGTGGTGGAGCCGATGTTCGAGTCCAGCGCCATCAGCTACAACGACAAGGCTGTATCGCATGACGGGAAGGTCAAGCCCGACGTCATCAGCTACAGACCCGAGGGCGGTGCATGCGAGAACCCCTGGATGGCGGCAGTGGCGGAAACGAAACACGAGCCCAACGCCATCAGCTACAACGACGGGTTTGCGTCGCGCGACGCCAAGGTCGAGCCCGACGTCATCAGCTACAGACCCGAGGGCGGTGCATGCGAGAAGTCTTGGATGGTGGCAGTGGCGGAGATGAAACACCAGCCCAATGCCATCAGCTACAACGACGGTGCATGCGAGAAGACTTGGACGGCGGCAGTGGCGGAGACGAAGCACGAGTCCAATGCCATCAGCTACAACGGCGAGGCTGTGTCGCGTGACGGGAAAGTCGAGCCCGCCGACATTAGCCACAGACCCGAGGACGGTGCATGCGAGAAGTCTTGGATGGCGGCAGTGGCGGAGACGGAGCACCAGTCCAATGCCATCAGCTACAACGACGGTGCATGCGAGAAGTCTTGGACGGTGGCAGTGGCGGGGCCGAATTTCGAGTCCAGCGCCATCAGCTACAACGACGGGACTGTGTCGCGTGATGGGAAGGTCGTGCCCGACGTCATCAGCTACGGACCCGAGGACGGTGCATGCGAGAAGTCTTGGATGACGGCAGTGGTAGTGACGAAGCACGAGCCCAATGCCATCAGCTACAACGACAAGGCTGTGTCGCATGACGGGAAGGTCAAGCCCGACGTCATCAGCTACAGACCCGAGTACGGTGCATGCGAGAAGTCTTGGATGTTGGCAGTGGCAGAGACGAAGCACGAGCCCAACGCCATCAGCTTCAACGACGGGGATCGGACTCGCGGTGCGAAGGTCGAGCCCGACGTCGTCAGCTACAGAAAAAGAAAAATCACTGAGTCAGACGTGGAAGCGTTTCTCCGCGAGCGAGCTGCAGAACAGAAGGAATTTGAAGATAAATGCATCACACGAGCCATGAGACGGAAATCCCAGCCTTTCGTGCGACGCGTTGCACACCTGGCGGCCGCATCACAAGGCAGTAATGGGAGATGGATTCACACACAGGTTGGAGTCGGTCGTACTCAACGTTACGAATGGAAATGGGAGTCTACAAGCGGCAACACACCGACGAAGCAGGACGGCGGCAGTGAGGTTGGAGACCTTCTCTCAGCTCTCGGTGCAGCCATTTCCTCAGCGTCGACGCGTTGAACCACTCCCTGCTGTCGAAGGCCTTCTGAGTGGAAGGTGGAACCGCACCGTGCGGTCTCGAGTGGAATATATCGCTACGCGATCAGGCAGAGACTCCAGAGACTCCTCCTCCTCCTCCTCCTCCTCCTCCTCCTCCTCCTCCTCCTCCTCCTCCTCCTCCTCCTCCTCCTCCTCCTCCTCCTCCTCCTCCTGACGACGCGATAACAAGCGCCAAAAATACTCAACAGGGAACGCTCGCCCATGAGCTGGAAAGTACAGTGACCAAGGAAACGCTCCAGCATCACCCCGGTCACCTTCGGCCTGCGAGCCAACCAGCGCCCCGCTGTCGCCAGCCGAGCAGCGCGCTTAGCCGCAGGCCCGACCTCACCCGTCAAGCCGTCCACCGCGAAGCGCAAGCTCTCGGCCCACGGAGCAGCGTCCCCCTCCTCGTGGACCGCGAAGCCATCCTCGACCAGCTGGCGGGCGACCGCGATGCGCGCACCGTTGGCTAGCTCGGGCGAGCCCGCCCCGGTGGCACGGTTGTCGCAGTAGGGGAGCGAGACCAGGCCGCGCTTGCCAATCAGGGGGCCAGGCTTGCGGCCCTGCAGCACCAAGCCCGCGAGGTCCGGGAGCGCGCCCTTCACGACCGAGGAGTGCGCCAGCTGCGCGAGGTAGAAACTCCACCTGAAGCCCACGGGCAGCACGCGGAAGGCAGGGGCCACCGCGTCACGAATGTAGAAGTCGCTGCAGGTGCGGTGGCGACCATCGAGCTCGGCAACGAGCCAGCCAGGCACATCGCCCAGGCAGAAGTAGCTGGAGAGCTCCTCATCGACGCCGCAGGCGTAGAGGTAGTCCTTGATGCCCGAGAGGCTCACCCAGAGGTCGGCGCCCTCCCCCAGTCGGATCTCGCCCCAACTGGCGCCCGTCCCCATCGGCAGGCAAGGGCGCCGCCGACAACGCCTGTAGGTGGCCCGACAGTCAACCACCAGTCTCTGTTTCCCAGACTTCGTGGCCACGCAGAAGACAGTCACACGCCCACGCACCACTGGCGCCCAGCGAAGGAGCCCAGCAGCATGGCAATCCCGAATACACTGATAGTAGGCCTTCTTCGAATGTCGAAGTTTCGAATCCATGCACAACTCGATGGGATCCTACTTTTCACGCACGGCCCCCCACTCCTGATCATCAAACAGAGTGCTGCTGAGGTCCTCGAGAACACAGCGAGCCTTCGGCGGCAGCATCTCCTTGACAGGGGCGGGCCCCGCCCCGACGTGCGGGATGCTAACGAGGCTCCGGTCGTAGGACTGCGCCGAGGTCGACTCGCCGCCGCACGCGGAGTCTGTCCCGAGGAGCGCGCGAACGGCCCCCTCGGAGTCGAAGTCACCTCGCGGTACTTCGGCAGAGTCACGCACAGACCGAATGAATTGAATGGTCTCCCTCTGAGCAGCAGACGGCGGCGCCCAGCTGAAGGCGAGAAATGACATCACGAGCACTCAGGACACAAATCGTTCGGTTCACCTCCGAGTCGATCGCCGCCCTCTTCAAAACTCGCCGCTGCACCGATTGGCTCACGCGGTGGTCTCTGTGCTGCTCCACCTCAACCATCGGCAAGGGAAACAGTTCTCATTGTACTCTATGGGGCACGTGGGGCTCCTCCGAAGAAACCGCGCCAGCTGCCGGAGCCCCCGCACAAACGGCTGGTCGAGGCGAGACGGTCATGACGCCCCCGCGCCGGAGGCGCCGGCGCCCGCATCGCCCTGTCCACCTTCACAGCCGCCACAGCGGCCCTTCGGCTTCCTGAAGCGGACCTCCTCCTTCCGCTTGCGGCCCTCCTTCAGAGCAGCAGCACGGTCCCGAACGGCGTCGGCAGCTCGCCCCTTGATGGAGGGACCAACGAGAGCGGGACCACGATGATTACCCCATACCATGAAGTTGACTGAAGCACTGTAATCTGGATCACTGGGATTACACACATGCGCTTGTCCGATGAGCTGCAATCGTCGGCCGAGCAATTCGAAAGAAGACAACGTCATGACACTCAATCGATCCAACTCTACAACCAGGTCGAACACTTTCGAAATCAAGCAATGCACGTGGGTACTGCGATCGTCCGAGGGGATGCCACTAGCAGAGAGCCAAGTATGAGGCCGCGGCAACATCCCACGCGAAGACTGAACAACCTCCGTCAGCAACCATGGCAAACGGGCCTCCCCCTGGAGCGGTGAATCGCCGAAGTCGGGATGCTCCTGCATGCTCACCGCCTTGCAGAAGTTGCGGCCCCTCTGCCGCGCCGTCCTCCACGACACAGGGATCACCCGCACGTCCGTCTCCTGGTCCTTGAGCAGCCTCACCGTGCCCATATCAAGCCAGACTTCCAGTAGCATCAAATACTCGGCCAGGCGCTCGACGATCCAGTGACCGCCCAGCCCCACCGCCATATCACCAGGCTGGTAAACGCACTCCTTCTCCGCCTCTGGGCCGCCCTTCCCCGACGAACCGATGACCCGCAGGACGCGGCCAGCCGCTGGCGCAGGCGGAGGTCCCAATCGAAAGACTCGAGCCTCCTGGTCCAAAGCGTGCTGCTCGACCCTGGCGTCACTGATGGCCTTCTGACCACACAGAGGAGTATGCGTCCCAGCTGACCTGTTAACGCGGAAAGAATACGCATGGGCCTGCACCGGCGGAGGGGGCGGCCGCACTTGATGCTGAAGATGAAGGACCTCCGCGTCGTCGTGGACGCTGATACCCTCCAGCGGAAGGGCCGCCAACTCCTCTGGATAACCGTCCCCGCCCGGGGTGAACACCCACAGAACTGTGCCTCCCTTGGCGCGGCGCTCCCCCGTGCAGCTGAGCGCCGCCTTCTCGGTCAACGACAACAGCGGGCTGCACTTGTGCCACGAAGGGGTGAAGCCGGCGGCGAGTCTGGCTGATAGTACAGGCTGACCTTGCGACCCGTTTCGAGACTGCTGCCCGCCCTCGATGCGAGCCTCCACGATGTGGTCGCGCGAAGCCCTCCGCAAGCGACATCGCGAGTACTGGGTGACGGCCCTCAGGACGAAGACGACGAGCAACCCTGTGATCATGCCACCGCCGAACGACACAGACACGAAGGAGCAGGCGGGGTCAACGCCCGTCAAGCACGGGTAGGCAGCAGTTTCCCACGCGGACCGACAGCTATTCTCGGAAGCGAGCGGGAACTGGGAGGCGGTCCAACCAAAACCTGCCTGCACCGAGCTTCGGGCAGCTCAGAGCAGCGTGACTTGAGCCGTCAAGGTCACGGCCAAGTGGCGCCTCAAACCAGCCTCACGACCACTCCCTACAAGTAGAATCATCATCACCATCATCATCATCATCATCATCATCATCATCATCATCATCATCATCATCATCATCATCATCATCAGCAGCAGCAGCAGCAGCAGCACCAGCATCATCATCATCATCATCATCATCATCATCATCATCAGCAGCAGCAGCAGCAGCACCATCAGCATCATCATCATCATCATCAGCAGCATCATCATAATCATCATCATCAGCAGCAGCATCATCATCATCATCATCATCAGCAGCAGCAGCATCATTATCATCAGCAGCAGCATCAGCAGCACCAGCATCATCATCGTCATCAGCATCAGCATCATCACCATCAGCAGCAGCATCATAATCATCATCATCATCATCATCATCATCATCATCAGCAGCATCATCATCAGCATCAGCATCAGCATCATATTCATCATATTCATCATCATCATCATCATCATCATCATCATCATCATCATCGTCGTCAGCGACATCATCATCATCATCATCAGCATCATCATCATCATCAGCATCATCTTGATCATCATCATCGTCATCATGATGATCATTATCATCATCAGCATCGACATAATCATCATCATCGTCAGAATCAGCATCATCAGCAGCAGCAGTATCATCAACGTCAGCATCACCATCATCATCATCATCATCATCACCAACATCATCATCAGCATCATCATCATCAGCAGCAGCATCATCAGCATCATCATCATCAGCATCAGCATCAGCATCATCAGCATCATCAGCATCATCAGCATCATCAGCAGCAGCATCAGCATCATCATCATCATCATCATCATCATCAGCAGCAGCAGCAGCATCATCCCCCTTCTCATCCTCCCCCTCCCCCTCCTCCTCCTCCTCCCCCTCCCTCCCCCCCTCCTCCTCCTCCCCCCTCCCCCCCTCCTCCCCCTCACCCTCACCCTCCCCCCTCCCCCTCCTCCTCCTCCTCCTCCCTCCTCCCTCCTCCTCCTCCTCCTCCTCCTCCTCCTCCTCCTCCTCCTCCTCCTCCTCCTCCCCCATCCTCCGCCCACACACCAAGGCCGCCCTGGAGGCACCGCATTCCCCGGCGCGGCGGGACAACGCTCCAGCTCAACCAGGTGCATCTGCACGGGCCCGCCGGTGGAGTAAGTCCATGTCGGCTTGGACTCGTCCTCGGTGCGCCGACGCCGCCGTCCACGCCCCCTCTCCTTCTCCTCCTTTTCCTCCTCCTACTCCTCCTCCTCCGCCTCCTCCTCCTGCTCCTCCTCCTCCTCCTCCTCATCATCATCATCCTCCTCTTCCTCCTCCTCCTCTTCCTCCTCCACATATTTGCATCAGCCGCATCATCAACATCATCATCAGCATCATCATCAGCATCCGCATCATAATCAACATCAGCATCAACAACAACATCATCAGCAGCAACAGCATCATCATCATCGTCGCCATCATCATCAGCAGAAGCAAAAGCAGCATCACCATCATCATCATCGCGACGCTGAGACAAGCCAGGACATTTTGTGTCTCGGGCCAAGCGGGTCGAGCAGGACAGGACGGGCCACGCTCCTTTTAATAGCCAGATATAATCCAACGAGCATAACAGCTTGCTGAGAACGCAGGCGTCGTATATGGAGCATATGCGCGTCCATCCGATTGAAGCGTGCGACCAAATCTTGGATCGCGAATTGAATGACCCAGTGGCTTCTCCTTGTCTGCGCGATAATTATGCTGATGCTTTTGCGTCACACGTAATAAGCCCACCCAGGTATACTGCGTCTCGTACTCTTATGATTTCACCCCCATGTGGCTGAAATGTAATTGCATTAGTGTTTATCTGCAAGTGCAGTCTTCACCCAGATCAGTTTCAGGCCATATGTTGTGCCTTCGGTCGCGATCGTTTTCGACATGTTCTGGAGGTTGAGGCTGCTCTGCGAAACTGAAAGCGCGTCGTCCGAAAACAATGTATATCCCGCGTCACAATGTACTCCGGGTCAGAGTCGTACTGGCTATCGTTCAGCACGTCGCGCAGCATAACTGACTGAACTGCAAAGAAGAAGTAAGGTGATGAGCAATCCCAACCCTCTGTTGTCTTTGTGTAGAGTTCGGTGTGGTCCACGATATTGCAATAGCGAGCAGCAAAAAATATATCCAACCAAGGCCACCATATCAGCTGGGAGCCCACAGCGGCGCAGGGCTTTAATCGGGCAAGTAAATTTGCCCAGTCCAACATGACCAAAAGCACGCCACCGCCGTTGTTGAAGTAAGCAGCATCAATCATGCGGCTGATGAGCATCTAGGCGTCAGACGTGCCCCGCTTGGGTCTGAGACCAAATTGGGACGCACGCTCTTGACTCGGATGCCAAAATGATGTACCCTACCGCTAGCAAAGATCTTGGCTGGTAGTTTGATGGCAAAGCTGTGTCTCCCTTTTTGAACAACAGAATTACAGATGCCCGTCTCCAAGGAGTCTTGGATTTATTTTTCTGCGCAACATTGCTGGCATAATCAAAGCAACTTCTCGCCCGCATCCGGACAACTGGTCCAGGAGCCTTGCCACGTCGTACTTTGACTGCTGCTGCAGATAGTTCCGGAAGCGTAAAATCTTTTGGGAATCGGGAACACCTCCCAATGGCTTTTATGCCTCTAGTACCGGTCTGGAAATCGAACTTGCCATTGGACGTCCTCGAAGAAGCCAACAAATACGTTCGCACGATCTTGAGTGTCTGCCAGGCTCCCAATCCAGCCGCTCGATGGATGCATGCTGGATGGTTCTGGGTTTCCTGGGGTATGGTACTGCGTCCCAGCCGGCGTATTTGAGTAGCCAATCCAACCAAACAGCACGATCTTTCTTTCCAGAGTTGCGAATACGACCCTGTGATGCTTGTTCTGCTTTTTGATCCCCGCGCCTGCGGGCCATGGAGCGATCCTCTATCAAATCCAGTGTGCGCACGCTTGTCCACGACTGCTTCGCTAAAGATGTTCTCCTTGGCAACGTACTGGCAGCTTGTTGAAAACTGCGTTGTAGACCTACGGTGGCACTGTTCACCGTATCCATTGGCTCTGGATGCGCGTCGTAAGCATCGAGGAACATAGATACAAATTTCAACCTGACCGCTGGATCATTCAAGCTATTCGTGTCCGCCTTCGCCTTCCGAGGGAGATGCTCCACATTGAACTCCAAATTTGCCTGCAATCACCAAATAATGCTGGCTGCGAAGACCATCGCTCCGGCTGGCCCAAATGTCGGCAAACGTATGGCATGCAGTTTGATGGCAAATAACATTGTCTATTTGAGAGAACTTTGAACGACATACTTCGTCGTCAGACGGATTCACACCCGAGATTTCTGCATGTCACTTTCATACCTATCCGGCTGCTCGTGGAACGTGCTCGCAGTGGCGAGGTCAAGAGTGTCTCTAGTGCTAGGGCACCCTGTGCTATGGAAGCCTGCTATCTCTAGTGCTAGGGCACTCTGTCCTCCCCCCCCTCTTCCTCCTCCCCGCCGAAGCCGCCCGCAGCCTTGGCGCCGGGGCCCCAGCCCCTCGCCCCCCCCCCCCGCGGACTGCGCCCCCTCCCGCGGGGCTGGCCCGCTCCTCCTCGAACGAGAAAATGCAGGCCTCGTCGTGGTCCTGCGGCTGGCGCTTCCTCCTCCCCCCCCTTCCCCCCCCCCCTCTCCCTTTTTTTTTTCTCTCTCTCTCTCTCTCTCTCTCACTCTCTCCCTGAGGGTGAACGAGAAGGGGGAGACTCGCTCGGGAGGACGGCTGATGGACAAAATCCTGCACCTTTTTACGCTGATTTGTGTGAAAACCCCCCTCGCCTGATGTGTCGATTTGTCGATCTGTCGATCTGTCGACTGGCCGACATGCCGTGCCTCGCGGGCGATGCCAACCAATACCGAGTCGGAGGCAGCGGGGCGCGTTGAAGACTGCGCCGGCAACCCAGTCGCTCGGGTGGTGCAGGATGTTGTCCATGGCCATCAACCAGAGAGCATTGACCTGAAATCGGGGATACTGAGCATCGTTTATCCGATCCCCATCCCCAGCGGCGTGGCCTGGGCCCCACTGGCCGATTTACCCCACCAGATGGGGATGTAGGTCGTTCCCTTCGAGTTTGGAGGGGTGTATCCCCAACTGGGGGGGTAATTTGGTGGGGTCTCGAAGAGGATGGAGATGGGGATGGGGATCGAATAAACGATACCGAGATACGTCGCCGACAGATCGGCGATAGAGGCCCCGGACCGCGAGCACGCACGCTCCTGGACGGGCTGGGCTCCCGAGCCCCTATCGGCGATCAATGAGAGATTGCAGGTGGTTGCATTCCCCCCTGAGCCTGTCCCACTCGAGCGCTGTCTCTGACCCACTCTCTCTCAGCATACCCTCTGCGCCAAATACAGGCCTCGGAGGAAATTGGCCAACCCTCACGCAGCATTCATCTTTCAATGCCCTGCCCCCAAATGATCAAACGTTGGCGGTGGGTTGAATGAGCTGCATTTGGACCGCAGCCTTTCCCGCGCGCGCCAACTTCGAGTCTGGGGAAGTGGGGGAAGTGTCCACAAATTGTTTCCTTCGACCGTAGCTAGAGGCAGGGGGACAGTGTTCCCCCCCCCCCCGACGGAGGTCCACCTCTGATGGGCCTGTTTTCCACCACCACCACCATAAATTGGAGGGGGGAAGGAGGTAGAGGATGAGGAGGAAGAAGAAGGGGAGGAGGACCACCTCCCCCATCCAACTTATGGTGGTGGTGGTGGGAAACAGGCCTATCAACCTCGCCTCGTCGGAGCACCCGCGGCGCCTGGGAGGGGAGAGTCGAGCTCCTCCGGCGCGCGGCGCCTGCCAGCGACGATGGGGAGCCGGCGGTTCATGGCCCCCACAGGGACTCCACCGAAGGCCCTGGTGGCTGTGCTCACATGCGTCCCGCGCCACCCAGTACGGCGTTTCGCGGTCGTCGTCGTTCGTCGTCGTCGTCGTCGTCGTCGTCGTCGCCGCCGTCGTCGTCGTCGTCGTCGTCGTCGTCGTGGTCGTCGTCGTCGTCGTCGTCGTCGTCGTCGTCGTCGGCGGCGGCGGCGTCGGCGTCATCGTCGTCGGCAACGGGTTGGCGCCCCCCTGGAGGTCGGAGGTCGAAGCAGACATGGTATAGCAGCTCTGTCGAGGTGCTCTCGGGGTCGAGGAAGGCGGAGGCAGAACGGGAGGTACAGACCAGCACGTGCAGAGCACCAGGATCACTAGGCCACGTGCCCCCTACAGTCAGCCAGAGCGGTTTGGCCTGTTCGCCAAGGGGGCCGCCACGCCGTGTACGGGCCCATCTACACATGCATGCGAAGGCATAACCCGACACGTTAGAGCACCCTCATCTAGAAGACGCCACAGGGGGATGCTGGAACATGCAGCGGTGGGATGCTCACTGCTCGGCAGTCCTCCTCCACCTCCGAAATCATCCTCTACTCCTCAACCTCCTCTTCCTCTTCTTCCTCCTTCTCCTCCGCTCCTCCATCTCCCCCTCTTCACTCTTCCTCTTCCATCGTCCTCACCCACCTTCCACATTATCCTCCCTCGCTTCATTATCCCTTTTCTCCTCTCACTTTGTCATCCCCTCTCCTGACTTCCCTCTCTCCCTGGCCCCATCCCTAATTTGGATCACCATCCCACGTCCCCCCCTCAGAGGCGGGCGAGACAGTATCAGAGGCGACGACGACCACCACCAGCACCACGACCATGACGAAAACGACCACGACGACGATCGTGACGGCAACGAACAACGACCACCTCGCAAACATGTGATCCCAAAAGCAATGTTGACCTTCATTTGTTGCTCCCTCTCCCCTTGTACTCGCAAGCGAAGCCTATGAACCAAACCACTTTTTGGAATGGGCTTGTTTCCGCACCAGCTCCCAGGAGAAGCATTCCGCAGCGCACTCTGCGTGCGCACAACGCGCCGCGATGGCGGCAATGCGAGCCAACGCGCCCGCGGGCAACTCAACAACTTGATTGAATTACAAGGGAGTCTCGGGCGAGAGCGCAGTTCCTCGGCTTCGGGGCCTCTCTGGCGAGGGCATCTCGGAAGAAAAGTGTGGGGATACTATCGAGCGGGAGCGGCTGTCATCGCAGGCGGGCCGTCACGCACGAACGGGACCGAATCGCGAGAAGGTGTCGGGCGAGAGCGCCGTTCCCCAGCTTGGGGACATATCTGGCCAGAGCGCCTCGAAATAAAGTATACAGGGGTACCACGCGGAAGCCGTTGTCATCGGAGCTGTGCCGTTGCCAACTTGATTGAACTGCGTGGGAGTCTCGAGCGAGAGTACTAGGGGTCTCTCTGGCCAGGACATCTGGGAGTACATTGCGAGGAAGTATCAAGCGGGGGCCGCAGTCGTCGCAGCTGGGTCGTCACCTACCTGGTTAAACTGTGAGGATTTCTTAGGCGAGAGCGCCGTTCCTGAGTTTGGGGGCCTCTCTGGCCAGGGCATGTTCGAGGAAACTACGAAGAAATAATATCGAGCAGGAGCCGTTGTCGTCGCAGCTGGGCCGTGACAAACTTGAACAATTCGCGAGAAACTCCTGAGCGAGAGCACCCGATCCTGAGCGTTGTCGTCGCAGCCGGGCCTTGACAAACTTGAACCATTTGCGAGAAACTCCTGAGCGAGAGCACCGTTTCTGAGTTGTGGGGCCTCTGACGGCGGCAGGGGGGGTGGGCAGTGGAATGCCACTCCTTGACAAAAACATTGCCCCGATCTGTGGCCGCCGCGATCGCCGCGGCGAACTCCAAAACCGACCCGGAGGCTTGGTTCGGACTGAATAGCACGCAACGATGAAGGGCGTGGCGGGCTCAGCTCGAGGGACCAGGAGGAGCGGTCGCTCGAAAGATTGCGCCCCGCAAAGCGCAGGCACACCATGGCGATTACCAGTATTTCGCCAGGCTGAGGCAGCGCCACTGCCGAGCCCAGAGAGGAAGCATGCGATCGCGAAGGAGCTGATGCTGGGGAGTTCGGTCAGAGGAGCGTTCGACGTGGCAGAAGATCATACGCTCACCGCAGCAGCCAGTGCCCTGCCAGTGCAGACCAGCAGCGATATCACGCAGCGAGGCGGCGAGCGCTGCGCCCCGACGGCGTCCTCGCTCTCGCCGTCGGCCCGCGGGAAGTCTCCCTGAGACGCGCGGGCCGCGGGGGGCGGACGCGGAGGAGAGAAACCCGCCGCGGGCGGCGCAGGGCGAGGCGGCGGCGGGAGGGTGCGGAGTTGCAGCCAGCCCTGCCACTACAGGGCAGAGCTCTGGGAGACCAGTAGGAGCCTGCTTTTGTATTATCCGCGATGACGGGCGTGATCGGGGGGGGGGGGGGGGCCGATCACATCACGGCGGGTTTAGGCCTGCCGGGGCCTTTTTCGAGCCCCGGGGCCCTCGGGAGGAGGAGGATAAGGAAAAGGGAGAGGGAGCAGAGGAGGAAGAGAGGATTGAGGAGGAAAAGAAGGAACAGCAGAAGAAGCACGAGCAGGGGAACAGGGAGGACTGAGGAGAGTACCCGGAAGATCACGAGCAGGAGGGGGGTCAGGAAGAGGAGGAGGAGGAGGAGGAGGAGGATCTGCAGAAGGAGGAGGAGGATCAGGAGGAAGGGGAGGAGGAGAAGGAGGATCAGGAGGAGGGAGAATCCAGAGGAGGGAGGACCACGAGAATGAGGACGGCCGTCAGGAGGGGACGGACCCCCTCGAGGAGGAGGATCAGGAAGATCCCCGAGGTCTCCCCCACCCTATCCTTCACGCTTCCCCCCAATCGGAGGCTTCGACAGTCATCGGAGTCGTCGTCATCGTCGTCGGAGTCGTCGTCGTGATCGTTGTCATCGAGGTCGTAGTCGTCGTCGTCGTCATCCCCCTCCTCCTCCTCGTTCTTGTTATCAACCTCCCGGTCGCGGACAACAGCGACGACGACGAATTCCTGGGAAACCCTTGAGATTCTATGGAAACCCTGGAAGATTCCTTGAGACATGTGGGGAAAACAGCGTGACGTGATCGGGGGGGGAGGGGCGGGGGCGATCACGAGCGTTATCGCCCAGACTCTAAAAAAAATGGCTCTAGGTGACGACATCCGAACCCTACCCCCACCAACCATCGATTCTCCTGATCGATGGGAGGCGGGACCAGGGTTCGGACTTCGCCAAGCGTTCGGCGAATTCCGAACTCTACCCCGGCCGCCCATCGAGTTGCCTGAGTCGCGGATCGCCGAGGGTAGGGTTCGGACTTCGCCGCCGAACCGGCGGGGCGTCAGAACGTGAGGGATGTGCTGAGGAAAACCCTCACGTGGTCGGCGGGGATGGCGGGCCTCGCGACAACGCTGGAAAGCTGGAGAAGGACCACTCGAACCCAAAAACCAAGGGGTCCCCCAAGCGCATGGCACGGCGGGGGCGGGAGGATGCGGATCAGGGATCGACCGAAACAGCGTTGCGCGGTTTCGTGTCGTTTTCGCTGAGGCGTCTGAACGAAAACGGTCCGACCGACTGCCCAAGAACAGCGTCTTGGTGCACATCCGAACGTGTGATTGGCCAGGGGTGAGCCCCAGAATAAAAACAACGCGAAAACGCAGCGAAAACGGAAACGACCCACGAGATTACCTAAATTATGTTACTTCGAGCGATCCCCACCGAAACCTGAAGCGTTTGGTCCCGACGGCGCGCGGTCGCCTAGTTTGTCGACAACTGCCGATTCTGGATTCAAAAACGGTTCAACCGTGTGCCGTGTAGTTACGCAATTTCATGTTATGCTCTAGTATGTCCTGTTGTGTTCTCGACGGGCCGGCGTGACGTCGTGATGCCTGCGACGTGAAACGCGTCGTATGGTGTGATGATCCTCTTCACTTAGATGGTTATCTTATGGTTGAATAGGTTATGTTATGCTCATGGATGTCACCACAATCATTGGGATGCTATGATATGGTATGTGATGTGGTACGATGTTATGACATGATATGTGATGGCGATGTATGGTATAAGGTGATATGTTCCGTGATGATGTTGGCTGATCGGCTCAGTATATTATACTACGTTACGGTATGCTAGTTTGTTTCGCTATGATTTGCTGTCGTGTTGATTCCTGTTATGTGATGCTGCCATGGCATGAACTGTTCGGCGATGTCATGTTGCGTTAACATGTGCTCGGTTATGTGTTGTTATGTCGTGTTATATCGTTTTCTGTTATGCCATGTCTTGCTCTGGGATAATGTGTGATGTTATGTTTGTTAACGTCTCGGCCCTGCACAATATGTTATGATATGCTGTGCTAATATGTGTCGTTATGCTCTGCTGTCGTGTTATGGTATGTTCTGTGCTGCTGCGTCATGAGATGATATGGTACGTCAACGTGTGTCATGTTATACTCGGCTATGTTATGTTTTGGTGTGTTATGTCTTCCGGTCTGTCATGTTCTACTCTGGTATGTTCTGTAATGTTCTGTGTGTTGACGCCTCGGCTCTGTATAGTATGGGACGGTCTGCTCCGCTAGTGTTTGTCAGGTTGCTCTGCTGTCGAGTTATGATATGTGATGCGATGCTGTGTCATGATATGATATGTTATGTCAAGGTGTGTTATGTTATGCTCGGTTATGTTCTGATACATTGTTTTCTGTCGTCGTCTGTTCTGTCATGTTATGCTAATGTATGCTGTGTGATGTGTTGTTATCCTTTATGTTGTCATGGCATTCCTATGTTATGCTATGTTAGGTTTGTTGTGTCATGTTATGTTATGTCGTGCTCACCGTCGCTACGCTCTGACGTCGTGTCTGATATGGTCTGTGACGCAGCGGCATGGTATAATATGTTCTGTCAATGTGTGTTATGTTATGCTCGGCTCCGTTATGACATGTTGTGTTGTGTCGTCTTCTGTTCTGGCATGGTATGCGTTGGTATTTTATGTGATATTCGGTTATGCTCAATGTTGTCAAGGCATCGCTACGTTATGTTCTGCCATGGTCTGTCATGCTCGTGTTCTGTTCTGTCACGTTATGTTGTGTCATGTTGTGTTCTGTCGTCATCGTCGTCGCTATGCTCTGCTGTCGTGTTATGATATGTTATGTGATGCTGTGTCATGATATGATTTGGTATGCCAAGGTCTGCAATGTTACGCTCGGCTATGTTTTGTTATGTTGTGTTCCGTCGTCTTGTTCTGTCATGCTCTGCGCTGGCATGTTATGTGATGTTATGTTATGATCTACTTTGTAATGATATTGAAATGTTATGGTATGTTCCGTCATGTTCTGCCATGCTATGTTCCGTTATGTCATGTTCTATTATGTCATGTTGTATTCTGTCGTGTTCGTCGAAGGCGCGAGGCGGAACACCTGCGATTCTCGGGGATCATCGGGACAATTTGGGGTCTGGCGGCCGCGGTATGCAGGGTGGGGTTGGCCAGGCGCGAGGCGGGATACCTGGGACTCTCGGGGATCATCGAGACAACATGGGGTCTGGCGGCCGCGGCATGCAGGGTAGGGTTGGCCAGGCGCGAGGCGGGATACCCAGGACTCTTGGGGATCATCGGGACAACTTGGGGTCTGGCGGCCGCGGTATGCAGGGTGGGGTTGGCCTGGCGCGAGGGGGGATACCTGGGATTCTCGGGGATCATCGGGACAACATGGGGTCTGGCGGCCGCGGCATGCAGGGTCGGATTGGCCAGGCGCGAGGCGGGACACCCAGGACTCTCGGGACAACTTGGGGTCTGGCGGCCGCGATATGCAGGGTGGGGTTGGCTAGGCGCGAGGCGGGACACCCGGGAATCTCGGGACAACTTGGGGTCTGGCGGCCGCGGTATGCAGGGGGTCTGGCGGCCGCGGTATGCAGGGTGGGGTTGACCGGGGGGCCTGTTGTTGAAATCTAACAACCCCAATCTGTCGGTGGGGGATTGTTGACGGCTCGGCTCTGTATAGTATATTATGAAATGCTGTGCTAGTATGTGTCGCTATGCTCTGCTGTCGTTTTACGATATGTTCTTTGATGCTCTGTCATGATATGAGATGGTATGGCAAAGTGTGCTACACCCCCAGGCCGAAAGTTTTTTCCTCTTGGACTAAAAATACGACAACATCAACGGATCCAATTGGATCCCTTTTCGGATGTGGGAGAGTTTCGTGGATCCTATTTCTGTGTTGCGCGTATCCAATTTCCTGTGTGTAAAAAAAAGATGGATCCATTTATTCCCCAGGAATAAATATATAATAATAATTAACATCCGGGACCCAGGGGAAATTGGATCCGCGGAGCACCGCAAGTGAAGCAGCATGCTATCCACGGAACTGTGGATCTGCAGACCAATGCTATGATTCTACGGGGGAGGGGGGGTCTTCCCAGGATGAAGAGGGGAAGGATGAGGGAAGAGGCAAGAGGAGGTGGGAGGAGAACAGAGGGGACGTAGAGGGGGGAGAGAGGAGGAATAATCAGGGAAGAGACGGGGGGAGGATGAAGGAAAAGGAGGAGGAGGATGAGGGAGGAGGAAGGAGAGAGGAGGGAGGCGGACGGACGAAGGAGGAAGGAGGAGGAGGGAGGAGGTGGGAGGAGGAGGGGGGAAGTGGGAGGAGGAGGAGAGGAAGGGATGAGGGAGGGCGAGGACACACAAGCAAAGTGTCCAAGTCGGAAGCTCGAGCGCCACAGCGGGCCCGGCCACCTCCCTTCACTTCTCCCATAACATGTGATTGCTCTCACCTGAACGGCGCGTCGCTTCCGACGTGTGGGGCTCAAGAGGAAAATCTTTCGGCCTGTGGAAGTATGTTATGTTTGGATATGTAATGCTGTTGTGCTATGTCATATTCTGGTCGGTCATCCTCTGCTCTGGCATGTTACGTGATGTTATGTCATGCTCTACTTTGCCACGGCATTGCTACGTTATAATCCGTCATGTTATGTCGTGGTCGTGTTATGGTATGGAGTGTCATGTTGTGTCATGTTGTAGTATGTCGAGTTCGTCGTCGCTATACTCTACTGTTGGGTTATGATACGATGTGTGATGCTGTGTCATGATATGATACGTTATGTCAATATGTATGATGTTGTGTTCGGTTATGTTATGTTGTGTTATGTCGTATGTTGTTCTGCCGTGTTCATATCTGGTATGATCTGTCATGTTATGTGTGTTGACGGCTCGGCTCTGTATATGATGACACGATATGGTATGTTACTATGTGTCGCTATGCTCTGGTGTCGTGTTATGATGTCGTGTGATGTTGTATCATGATTTGGTATGGTATGCCAAGGTGTGGTATGGCATGCACGGCTATGGTATGTTATGTTGTGTGATGGTGTCTCATGTTATGGCATGCTATGATATGGCATGTTATGTGAAGTTATGGTATGTCCCGCGTTGTCATGGCATTGCTACGTGTGTTATGTTATGTTGTGCTATGCCATGTTCGTAATTGGTCATCTTGTGTTATGGTGTGTCATGTTGTGTCCTGTCGTGTTCGTCGACGCTATGCTCTGACGCCGTGCTATGACATGTTATGTGGCGCTGCGTCATGATATGATATGTATCAAGGTGTGCTATGAGATCGGCTGTCTTATGTTATGTTGCTGCATCTCGTCTTCTGTTCTGTCATGCTCTGCTATGGTATAGTATGTGATGTTACGTTATGCTCTATTGTGTGATGGCAATGCTATGCTCTGTTCTGTCATGTTCTCTCATGCTCGTGTTCTGTTCTGTCATGTTATGTGGGGTCGTGTTGTGCTCTGTCGTATTCGTCGTCGCCATGCTCTGCTGTCGTGCCAGGATATGTCCTGTGATGCCGCGTCATGTTTTGGCATGTTGTGTCAAAGTGTGTTATGGTATGTCCTGCTATGTTATGTTATGTTATGTGACGTGGTCCTATTATATGTCATGCTATGATATGGCATGTTATGTGCTGATATGGTATGTCCCACGTTGTCATGTCATTGCTACTAATTATGTTATGTCATGTTCGCGTTTGGTTATCTTATGCTATGTTGTGTCATGTTGTGTCCTGTCGTGTTCGTCGACGCTACGCTCTGACGCCGTGCTATGATATGCTATGTGGTGTTGTGGCATGATATGATATGTATGTCAAGGTGTGTTATGTTATACTCGGTTGTGTTATGACATGTTGCTGTGTGCCGTTGTCTGTTATGTCGTGCTCTGCTATGGTATAGTACGTGACGTCATGTTATGCTCTATGGTATCATGGCATTGCTATGCTCTGTTATGTAATGTTGTCTCAGGCTCGTGTTCTGTTCTGTCATGTTATGTGGGGTCGTGTTGTGTTCTGCCGTATTCGTCGTCGCTATGCTCTGCTGTCCTGTTATGATATGCCCTGTGATTCTGTGTCATGATTTGATATGTTACGTCAAGGTGTAAAAGAGCGCGTTTCACGGGCGCTTGCCTTGGGAACATTCGGCGGCGCGTTTCCAACTGGGTGGTGGCCCCCCCCCCAACACGCGGCGCCATCGATCAAAACCAGGGGGAACCCCTCCCCCCTAACCCCCCCCTCCTGAATACCCCCCCCCTCGGCGCCGGCGCTGGCGGCCGCCAGCAGCGCCGACGGCGGGGACGCAGCGACGATGACCGGAGGCAGCCCAAGGGAGAGGGGTGGGGGTCGAACCCACCCCCCCCTCCCCGCGCCGGCGCCGGCGCTCGCGCTGGGGGCGGCCAGCAGCGCCGACGGCAGGGACGCAGCGACGATTACCACCACTACCACCACCACCACTTCCACCACCACCACCACCATCCCCAACCCACCACCGCCACCACCAACCCACCACACACCCACCACCACCACCAGAGCCACCACCACCACCACAACCACCTCCACCACAACTCACCACCACCACCACCACCACAAAAACCCACCACCACTAAAACCACCACCACCACAAGCTACCACACCACCACCACAACCGACACAACCACCACCACTACCAGCAGCATAACCCACCATCACCACCACCACAAACCACCACACCACCACCACCACCACCGCCACCACCGCCACCAGCACCACTTCCACAACCCACCCACACCGCCCGCCGCCGCAGGCGCCGGCGCTGGTCCAGAAAAAGAAATCGTCGTCCCCGCCGCCGCCGCCAGCCGCCGCCGACGCAGGCGCCGGCCCGAGAAGAGGGAGAGAGGAGATGTAGGGGAGGAGGGAGAGGGGAAGGAGGGGGGGGGGTCGAAACCCTCCCCCCCCTCCGTCATGGGAGGGGGGGGTTCGAACCCCCCCCCCTCCTCCATCCAGGGGGGGGGTCCAGTTACAAACCGCCCCCCCCCCCCCGAGCGACCACGGAACGCGCTCTTTCCAAGGTGTGTTATGTTATGCTCGGTTGTGTTATGTTATGTTGTGGTATGTCGTCATATGTTATGTCATGTTCTGCTCTGGTCTGTTCTGTCATGTTCTGTCATGTTGTGTTCTGTCGTATTCGTCGAGGACGTGAGTGGGGACACCCTGGACTCTCGGGGATCATCGGGACAACTTGGGGTCTTGCGGCCGCGGTATGCAGGGTTGGATTGGCCGGGCGCGAGGCGGGACACCCGGGACTCTCGGGACAACTTGGGGTCTGGCGGCCGCGGTATACAGGGACGGGTTGGCCGGGCGCGAGGCGGGACACCCGGGACTCTCCAGACATCTTGGGGTCTGGCGACCGCGGTATGCAGTGTGGGGTTGGCCCGGGGCCTGTTCTTGAAGTCTTACAACCCCAACCCGTCGGGCGGGGAACAACGTGTTGGCCGACCCCTGGTACAGATTTGCAGCCAGCCCTGCCACGTGCAGGCGAGAGTTCTGAAACACCAGCGGAGGTTCAGAACACGAGGGATGCTGTGAGAAAATCCTGGCGGTCTCGCGCGGCAACATGAGACCCAGTTTACGTCGGATCCGCGTCAGATCCACGTCGGACTTACATCGGACTCGCGTCGAAGTTACGTCGGAGGTACATCGGAGCGTCGCCGCGTAGACGTCATCCCGTTCCTGCCGGGGCGGACGTGCGGACTAGATAAGTACAACTAATGTGCGCTGCGCGAGACCTCCCCAAGATATTCCCCATAGCGCGGACATGCCTCTTTCGGGAATGGACAGAACCTCCTTTGGTAAAACGTGGGTTAGCGAAAACGACCTCGGGCCCAAACCTGGCGGGCGCAAGCCTGGAAAATGACGGCCGCGGCGCCCTCTCGAGAATCGAAAACGGAAAATTCACTAATCGACGTGTCAGGGTGGGGGTTCAGTCCACCCCCGACTCTTAGGAGAAGCGGAGAGGAGGGGAGAGAAGGCGACACGATCACGCCATGGTCCCTCGTGGCAACGGGGGGCCACGCCCACCCCACCCCCCCAGTTTGCTGGCTGCGCCCATGACAGCCAAAGCGAAGGGGCACAACAGCGGAGGCGATGCCTCGGAAGGCACAGCGCCGAGAACTGCGTCAGGCATGTCGATACGGCTCAGGAAGTGAAGAAAAAGGGACCGCGACGCTGGTGTCAAACAGAGCCGCCAAGGGGGGGACAGGAAGGTGCCCCCTCGCGACATTGACCGAGGCGCAGTCGGTTCAACCCGACGGCGCGGCGGGCGCTTTTGCTCAGCAGGGGATGCGTCAAATTGGCCGCCGCAGCAGGGTCAGTTGCCCACGGTGCGACGCAGGGAAGTCGGCGCGAAGTCAAAAGTTCCCAGGAGCCGACGAGCGAGACGAGGAGGCGCTGGAGGGAGACGGCGCTGCGCCCCCCCAGGCGTCGCACACGGCACCCGAGGCTGCCGTCGAAAGCGCCCCGAGCGCCATTTCCCAGGCTGGCAGAAGCGGCGCGTGCCCTCTGCCAGGCGCGCCCTCGAGCTGGAGGGCAAAAGCAGGGATCCGCAGCAGGGGGTCTGTCAGTGGGGGCTGCATGGCCCGTGCGTGCTCCACACATCGGTAAGAGGCACGCCCTCGATTTGGAGGGCGAAAGCAGGGGTCCGCAGCAGGGGGTCTGTCAGAGGGGGCCGCATGGCCCATGCGTGCTCCACAGATCCCTAATGTGCACGATCGGGTATGCTTGGCATCCAAGGTTGGCGGTCATAGAAGGGCCAGTTTGTTCGTGGGCGGTCGAGGCGGGGCGGCGCGGCGGCGCGGCGTGGCCAGACGAGCGCAGGCCGACGCACGAACGGGGAGAAGGAGGGAAGCTGCGCCAGGCCGCAAGCTGGGCTTCGGCCACGAGGAAGCGGGCGGCCACGAAAGGGCGCCCGTGGCAGGACCACTGCTCCCATTGAACAGAGCATCCTCCAGAGGCACTGGTGTCTGATGGATTCGCTGCCCTGGACCTGCAATCGAAAAGATCTCGCCTGGCGTGATGCTGTCCATCGAATGCATTTCTTCTCCAACTTATCCAACAATGGCGCAGGACAGATGTGATGATCGATGCTGCGGTCGCGGGGCGAGGCGGCTGGAGCAGAGCCTTGGGTGGAGGCAAGGCGCCCGCTCTGGAGCGTGGGGGGCCGACATCACGCCTGCGCCGGACTCGGCCGCGGAATTGTGTGGTTCCTCGGTCGGCGACTTCAAAGGGTGTGGCTTGCAGAGGGTGTGGTCTGCGGGTGGCACCCCAGGGGGCGCGCGGGGACCTCGATAGAGGTCTCCCGCGCCCCGAAGAGGCCCGACGAGGACAGTGTCGTGCCCTCCAAACCCCAACGGTGCCGATCGCAAACCACACCCCGGCGTAACCATACCCTTTGTGGTCGCCGACTCGGCGCGGCGTGGCACGAAACTGGCACGAGCAAGCTGGGCGGACACATCCCGATCAGGAAGAAGTCGCAGTGCTGAGGCCAGGTGTGGCCTGTGGCCGTCCCACGCCATCCGCGAATAGGGTTGGCGGTCTGGGCAACGACAACGTCGTGTTGCCCCACAGACAGGTGACAGGTGACTGTGGTGGGCGTGTCCGCTGGTGGCTGGGGGAGACGGCGCTTGGCGCGCTCACTATCGGGGCTGAGCATGTCATCAAACTGCTGGTGGACCTGCCGCGCTTGCCAGGGGCGCCCCCTCGGCAACGGTTTCACTGTACGCGCTCCGGACGTGCACCCCGCGAAGCGACAGGAACCCACATTCAGGAATGACGCGTTGCCGAAACCAGGTCGGGCAAACGCTTTAACGCAACATGCCCCGCGTCGCCAAATTAAGCAAACGACCACTGATCGTATCGTTTTACATAATTACGTCACTTCCCTTATCCCCCTGCCCCAAACAGTCGCGCCACATCCGTAGATCTGTAGACCACTCAAGACGGCTA
The DNA here is from genome assembly GCA_963575745.1 of Prorocentrum cordatum. Taxonomy (NCBI): domain Eukaryota; class Dinophyceae; order Prorocentrales; family Prorocentraceae; genus Prorocentrum; species Prorocentrum cordatum. The sequence continues at coordinate 308,370 of CAUYUJ010015626.1, forward strand.
TGACTTCAAAACGACCCAAGACGGCCTCTTGATGGCCCAAGATGGCCCCTAGATGGCCCAAGAGGCCCCCAGGACGGCAATACAGGGCCCCAAAAGGACCCCCAAGAGCGCCCCCAGAGGCCAAAAACACTATTGTCCTAAGTTGTTTGAAGGATTCTGGCGTTATCACCTTGTGGACTCTCTGGGGCCCCATGACGGCCAAGGCAACCTCCAACATGGTTAATCCTCCCACATAATCTTCATGATCCATTTCTGGATGGATACGGTTTCCCACCGATTCTTCCACGTGGCCTTCCCTGATCAGAGCAAATCACCTAGCGATCGTTTCTTGATGGGCTGGTGGGGATTTTTCGGTCGCAACTGCAAGCGAACACGCAGGCGGCGTCAAAGGTCGACCCGGGCTACGGGCGGAGCCTAAATTACCCAGCGAGCGCACTCACGGCTGCCGAAGCTGCCGCCGAAAGATGCTGAGTGGCGCCGGGGCTGGTGGGGGCATTTTTGATCGCGACTGTGAGCGGACACCCGCGCGGCGTCGTGAAGTCGTGCGAAGAGCGCAAGCCTGAAAAGAGCACAGCGCAACTGTCGCCGGCGAGACGCGGAAAAACGACGGAGCCACTAAGCAGAGGCAGCGCCAGAGATCCTTTTAGTCAACGGCCGCGGGCGGAAGCGCCGGCGGCATGTCAAGTCGAAGCGGGTACGCGCCACAGACTAATTAACAGCAGAAAACTGGGACACAGTACTGCCAGAGTGTGCATGCAGGAGGCCGAGGCGGAAAATGCAAGAGGACGCGGGAAAACCAACAGAGCGACGGGCGAGGCGACAACTAAGCGCAGCCGAGGCCTCAGGGGGGGGGGCTGCAGGGGCTGAGCAGCGCTAGAGATACTTTTTTTGGTCAGCAGCGGGCAGACGCGTAAAGCAAGTCGCCGAGAGGGGGGTTGGGGGCACGGTCCTGCCTAATCAACTACCGAGCCACGCGCGAGACGGCTGGGCCAGCACTCAGAAGCGGCTGCCGGGGGGCTGCTGCTGGGGGGAGCTGGCTGGGTGGCCTGCAGACGCCCAGGGTAGCTGGTGCAACGTGCATGACAGAGACTGAAAGGCGCCAAAGTGGAATTAAGTCCTGCACGCCAGGAAAGCATGATCGGGTCTGTACCTGCGACCACGCATGCGTCAAGAAACTCCTACGATGGGGACAAGGAGGGTAACGGAACGGAACCCACATGCGGGCAGTCACCCGGGCCCCTCAAGGGTGGAGCGTGTGAAGCCATGGCCTCCCAGAGATACTGATTGCTTCACAGGGTTACGCTAAAGTTCGGCGGCGAGCGTGAGGGGAAAGTGGGAAGGAGAGGGCCCTCTCAGAAGGCGGCGGGGCTTCTCAGGAAACCTCAAGCCTTCTGAGAAGTTTGCTGCGTCCTCGGGAAAGGCTTAGAAAATTTCAAAGGCTGGGGGACTCCCGCGCCTTCTGAGAAGGCCCGCCCCTTCTCACTTCCCCTCCGGGCTCGTCGCCGAAAAGTGTGTTTGTCCAACGAAGCCCCTCTGCGAGCGGACGAATGCCCACTGAGGACCCCGACCTTGTAGGCGGAGACGACCTCCGCCAACGTGCCCTGCAAGGGAAGGTCAGTTAACGAGGGCAACCCGAATTGGGCTATCATGCGTTCCACGATCTATCAACTGCTTTTCTTGTTCCACACGAGGGCGTGATGTGAGGCGAAGGAAAGAGCGCGCACCCAGTGAGAGTGCCCAGCGTGCGGAGAGCCGCCAAGGCGCTGTCAGCACTCCAACAGCTATCGATCACGGGCGCAGCGCTCGATCGGAGCCAGCCTGGCAGCGGGTATGGCCTGACGGAGAAGCCCGCGCCCGCACGCGCGCGCGGCGGTCTGGTCCTCCGCGGAGTCTCCGCCAGCGGTGCGCCCAGGAGTGCTGCAGAGCGACGAACCACCGCTCGCAAGTCTCCTGCCCAGCGCCGCCGTCGCCCTCCCCCTCCGTTTCCACCAACTCCTCCAACTGCTCCAACTCCTCCTCCTCCTCCTCTTCCTCCTCCTCCTCCTCCTCGTCCTCGTCCTCCCCCTGCTCCTCCCGCTCCTCCTCCTCCTCCTCCTCCTCCACCTCCTCCTCCTCTCTCCTCCCCCTGCTCCTCCCGCTCCTCCTCCTCCTCCTCCTCCAACTCCTCAGCCATTCGGTTCTCGTCCACATCGTCTTCATTATCTTCTTCTTATCAGTGGTAACAATATTATTCCTAGGTCAGATTATTCGTAATATTAACACTTCTATTCTTAGGAATAGTATAACTCGTAACGTTTGTCTTAGTAGTATTGCTGTTCTCGAGACTAGTAGTATTGATCGTGTGCTTAGAATTGCTAATGTTACGAGTACTAGTAGTAGTAGTAGTAGTAGTAGTAGTAGTAGTAGTAGTAGTAGTAGTAGTAGTAGTAGTAGTAGTAGTAGTAGTAGTAGTAGTAGTAGTAGTAGTAGTAGTAGTAGTAGTAGTAGTAGTAGTAGTAGTAGTAGTAGTAGTAGTAGTAGTAGTAGTAGTAGTAGTAGTAGTAGTAGTAGTAGTAGTGTAGTAGTAGTAGTAGTAGTAGTAGTAGTAGTAGTAGTAATAGTAGTAGTAGTAGTCGTAGTAGTAGTAGTAGTAGTAGTAGTAGTAGTAGTAGTAGTAGTAGTAGTAGTAGTGGTAGTAGTAGTAGCAGCAGTAGCAGTAGAAGTAGTAGTAGTAGTAGTCGTCGTATTACCACTGGAAAAACTCATCTTCTTCATACTCTCACTATCTTCACTATGTTCCGCAGTCGTATTATCATTGCTAGTGCTAGTATAAGTAAGATTACGATTAGCCTTATTAGTATTCTCTTAGTATGCATGATAGTGTTGTTATCAGTAGTACCACTCTTCTTAGTACTATTCTTTTATGCGTAGCAGTCGTAATAATATTCTTCGTATGTGCAGTATTATTGTGTTTAGAATCAGTATGTTTATGATTGCTCGTCTTCGTATTACTACTTTTCTGGTGTAAATATGTTTGTCCTTATTATAAATATTCATGTTATTATTGTTAGTCTCATTGTTCGCATTCTTAATAGTATTAGCATTGTTGTTCCTCCTCCTCCTCCTCAGCGTACTCCTCGCCATCGTCATCAGCAGCATCATCATCAACATCATCATCAGCATCATCATCAGCAGCAGCGACATCATCGTCATTATCATCATCATCCTTAGCAGCAGCATAATCTGCATCATCGTCATCGTCATCGTCAGCATCGTCATCATCGTCATCGTCGACATCCCCACTGTCCCCACCACTGTCCCGCTGTCCCCTCACCACTGTCCCCACCACCACCGCCCCCACCACCGTCCGCACCACTGTCCCACTGTCCCCGCACCATTGTCCCCACCACCACCGTTCCCACCACTGCCCCAGCATCCCCACCTTTGTCCAACTGTCCCGAGGAGCGGGAATCGTTTGCCGGCAGCGAGGGGGGGGGGGTCGAACCAGTAGTGACCCCCCCCCCCGGTTTTCGAGGGGAGGAGGGGGGGTTCGAACCGGTAGTGACCCCCCCCCTTTTCATGATGGACTGTGGGGGGGGGAGGGGTTCGAACCGGTAGTGACCCTCCCCTGGTTTTAGGGGGGGGGCGGGTTGGGAACCCCCAGTGACCCCGCCCAGATTTCTGCCAGCAGCAATAGAACGTGTCTCAGCGCGTGGACGAGTGCCCCTGCCTCGAAAGCAGCAACATGCTTCTCCCGCCCCCAGGCCCCACTGGAGATGACCACCCACTCACCCGAGACATACTCCACCTCCAGGCGCTCGAAGGTAGTAGGCGGCGGCTGCTGTCGAGGTTCACGAGGTGAACCGAGGTCGACGGGCTCGACGACGGCAGGCTGCTGCTACTCGCGAGGTTCGACCGATTCGTTGCCGACCTCCTCGTCGACGATGGGCTTCGTCGAAGCCGACGATACTTCAGAGGCCAAAGGGTTTCAACAGCGGCTCGACGTCGATGGGGCTTGCGACGGAGACGGCACCGACTCGGCCGCCTCCCTGTTCGAGCAGAGGCATCATCATTGGGCGCCTCTGTCGAAGTGGCCCGCGCAACACGGCCATTTGCAGCGTGCGCAGCCGCAGTTCTGACTCAGAAACGGCACCCGTCGGTCGGGAGAAGTAGAAAGAAACATGAAGTAGGAAGGCGTTGGAAGTAGATTGCGCCCCCGCCCGCCCCCCGAAGAGGAGGGGGGAAGAAAAAAAATCCCGACTCCTGAAGTCGGCAAGCCCCTGAAGTAGATTTCGACGTCAACGACCGGCGTGGAAGCATTCTTCCCCGTCGCCTCTGCCCCTGGCCGCGGCCCGCGCCCCGGTCGCCCTCGCGGCCGCGGCGGCGGGAGCGACCGCAGCGGCGGTGCGCGGCGCCCGCGGAGCCGCGGCGCATGCCTCACCCTGCAGAGGCCACCTCTGGAGATCCGCGGCCTCGGCCTGGCAAGCCGCGGCGGTCGCGAGGGCCGGCGCCTCCATCGCGGCCAGCTCGAGCTCCAGGATCTCGACTCCTTGAGCCGACGCGGCCCGCACACTTCGACGGGCCCCCAAGACTGGGCGCGGACCTTTGCTCCCACCAGGGCGCGGACGGCCACCAGGGCTTCTCGGGCTCTCACCTCGAGGTTCTCTCTCGCCATGTCGGCCTCGGTCGCGGCCTCCTGGACGCGCTCGGAAAGCGTGAGAAGAGAACACCTGACCGCGCCCATCAGTCTCGACAGCCTCATCCTCAGCCCGATGCCTCCGTGCTTCCGTCTCGGCGGCACCGCGCGCCGACCTGGCAGCTTGCGCCACCTCCATCCGATGCAGCCGGCTCCTCTGCGAGACGGGAATTTGTGCATATCCACCGCCTGGGAACCGACGTCCTGGCGCCCCCGCGGGCGGCGGCTATGGATATATTTGGGCCCGGGGGGCCAGAATATATCCTTATCCACCGATGTCTCCAAAAATTGATCCTCCAAGCGGCGGTCATGTCTAAATTCCCGCCTCGGATCCTCCTCTGCTCAAATGACTCGTCTTTGGCCCTCTGATCAGACTCGTTTCTGTCGCGCTCGGCCACCTCCAGCTCCGCTCCTCCAGGAGCGCAGCACGCGTGCAGTCACAACAGAGGTGGTCCAAGCTGCACTACTTGCAAGGGCGCGCACGGGTTTCGACAGGCCACAGCTTCCCCCGGGCATCGGCGTCCAGCCTGGGGAGCGCACTGCTTCCCGAACGCGCAGCTCTGCTCGTCCACCGACAGCCAGCTCCAAGCCGAGACGACCGACGCCGCAGGCCACTGAGGAGCACGCCCCGATCGGGCCCTGTGGCCGCTTCTCGGAGTCGACGGCGAAGGCCTCTCGCTTGGTCTGATGCGACACCCGGGAGGAGTGGCGATTCTCGACGGCCCTTTCCCTGACGGGCGCGGCCTGGGCTCCTAGGGCGCACGGATGCCGCGCGGCCTTGCCGGAGGAAGAAAAGACTGCATCAGCATAAACTTTCGAGGGTCCGCGCGGATTTTTGGATCTGCGCTGACCCCCCTGGCGGCACCTCTGGCGCCGCCCCTGGCGCGCTCCGCGCGCCAGGGAGGGGGCCCAGCGCCGATCCGAGAAATCCGCGCGGAGCTCCGAAGATGTACGTTTGTGCCGTTTTCTGCTCCTCGACTTGCACTGGCTTCGGGGGCCGCGCTTCCGATACCGATGCGCACGCGCACACCGCTGGAGGCCTCGCCCCCGGCTGGCGCCACGCGCAGACGGCCGCGCCCCCCATCGGCCGCGCGTGAGATGCACACGCCGCCGGAGCAGCCGTCGGACGCAGCCGGTTCCTCTCGCCTTCTCTTGGGCGCCGCCGGGGGCCTCGCCCCCAGTCGGCGCCACGCACGGGCCGCTGGAGGCCGCGTCCCCAGTCGGCCGCGCATAAGACCTGCAAACCACCGAAGCAGCCGTCGAAGGCAGCCTGCAGCCTGCTCCTCTTACCTCCTCGTGGCAGCGAGCCCAGGGGGGGGGGAAGTGAGAGGGGGGGGGCCTTCTCAGGAGGCGACGGGGCTTCTCAAATGCCCTCGCGCCTTCTGAAAGTTCTTCGAAGCCTTCTCCAAAGACACAAAAAACTTCTCCACAGGCGCGAGGGCTTCTGAGAAGCCCCGCCGCCTTCCGAGAAGGCCTGCCCCCTCTGACTCCCCCCCTGGGCTAGCCGCCGACTCTTTCTCCTGGTCAAAGGATAAGTCGCACAGGCTCCTAGATGCCGAGGTCGCCCCGCTCGAAGCAGGGCTGCCAATGCCAGAACTTTTACGGGGTCGGCCAGGCGGAGGCCTGAGCTGAGCTCAGGACAGCGATTGTGCGCCGTCTCGGGAATCTCCTTGGCCCTCTCACTGACAGCGGCGCGGCCGCCTAACAATGAAGGCTCTCCGTGGCGAGCGACGGTGTAAGGGGTAGGGATGCGTCCAAGAGACACACTGTCGGAGGGCTCGGGAGCATCGCCCCCAATGCCGTAGACGTCTTCGTGAGGCCGGGGGCATGGCACATCTATCGGGTCGGGCGAAAGGGGGGATAGTAAAGGGGGGGGGTGAGAATCAGCTCACGCAGCTGATTCTCCCGGCGCCTCCCGGCGCCGGAGGCGGCTATGTATCGAGGAAGGGGCCCCTCAATGAGGCCGAAACCAGCTGCATGCAGCAAACTTCGTAACCCCCCTTTCCCAATCCCCCCCTTTCGCCCAGCCCGAATCTACAGCAGGGAGCCCGTCCTCCGCGAAGCCAGTGCCCCAAACACCAACCACCAGGCCCTCGCTTTAGGCGCGAGCCGCGCGCAGACTCGGCGCCGCCGTCTCGGTACTGGCGAGAGCCGCGCTCTCACTCGGCACTTCGGCTTCAAATGGTGAATGCTCCTCCTCCTCCTCCTCCTCCTCCTCCTCCTCCTCCTCCTCCTCCTCCTCCTCCTCCTCCTCCTCCTCCTCCTCCTCCTCCTCCTCCTCCTCCTCCTCCTCCTCCTCCCCGTCCCCGTCCCCGTCCACAGCCTCGTCGTCCTCCTCGTCCTCCCCCTCCTCCTCGTCCTCGGCACTCGGCTTCGACTTCGCACTCGGCATTTCGGGACCAAGAGGTGAATGCTTACCGTTGGAGTCGTACTGCGGATCGTTCTCGCTATCCGACGGTGCGCATGGCTGGTACGATCCCTTTTTCGGATCTGGGCCCAGAGTGTCAATCATGTAGTGGTTGACGGGCCGCCCTCGGGGTACTTCAGGAAATACACAGTGAGGTTATGTTGCACGATCTTAGTAAACGGCATCCTCGTAGTATTGCTTGCCTGGTAGTCCTTGCGTAAGCAGCACAGGTTGACATGTATGCGTTTTTCGGCTGGCAACCAGCGCTTTACCAGGCTATCTGAGACTTGTTCGTCATGTTTCCCCTCGTGATGGTCTTCATGCTCACCTATATCGTCCCCCATCTTGACCTCGCTGAGGTCCAGCATGGGAACCACGTTCCTACTACTACTACTACTACTACTACTACTACTACTACTACTACTACTACTACTACTACTACTACTACTACTACTACTACTACTACTACTACTACTACTACTACTACTCACCATGGCTACACCCGCCAAGCTTTCCCCCCAAGGCACGCGCGCGGGCCCTTTTGCGCACGCGATCTCCAAGCGCCTCGAGAAGATGCAACAGCTGCGTGCAAAGGGGCGGCAGCCGTGCGTGAATCGTTTGGGCAAAAAGAAACCACATGAGTCCAATGGGGGCCTCCTGAAGCCCACATGGACGGCCCAGGACAGCCCCAAGAACTCCACATGACGGTCCAAGAGCCAAGAGGAGCCCAGGAAGGTTTAAGAGGGACCCAAGATAGTCCAAGAGGGCCGCAAGAGGCCTCCGAGACAGCCAAACAAAGTCCTCAGACGGCCGATGGGGACCCAACACGGCCCAATGGGGGCCCCAGGAGGGCCCCAGGGGAGCCCAAGATAGCCCCAGAAAGGGCCTTCGGTGCTTGAAGCCTCGCCACATGGAGTTCTGCGCTGGCACGGTGGTGGGACTTGCCGCAGGCACATACCCAGGGCTTGGCGACAGAACGAAGGGGCGAGAAGGGGCGGAGAAGGGAGAAAGGGGAAGGAAGACGAGGGAGGTGAAAGAAGACGAGGGGGAGAAAGACAACAGAAGGGAGGAAGAGGAAGGGGAGCAGCAGCAGAAACAACATCAGCACTTGGAGGAGGAGAGGAGCCCCGCATGCACAGGCCGAGCATGCCTCGGTGAATGTAGCTCGAAGCACACAGTCGGCAAGTACAGCGGAGGCACCTGTGGCTTGCGCGCGTCGTGGGCCGATATGTGAGCATCCAGTGTTCCGAGACCCCCTGCCCCTCCTCCATCCTCCCCATTCTCGGGGGCGCGCAAACATGGATTAGCGATCCATGGATTTGGCGCGCGGTCGCCAAATCCATGGATCGGGGGAGGTGCCCTCCCCAACATGCGGCCCGTGCCGCCTCGCTCGGCGGCAGAAATCCGCGATTTACCGTGGAAACGGGACCCGTCGCTGATCCACGCCCCCTTGATCCATGTTTGCGATCGCCTGACATTCCTGCCCGATACCCGCTCCGACCCACAACCATCCCCCTCCCCCCCCTCCCTCCCGCTGTGCTCTCACCCCCCTACCGCTTTGCCTCTGCGGCCTCGCCTTCATCGCGCCCCTGGCGGCGTCGTCGTCGTCGTCGTCGTCGTCGTCGTCGTCGTCGTCGTCGTCCAACGGGGGGTCTTCTGTTTTCCTGGGCTTCCTCCGTTCCCCGTCGCCCAGAGACTACGCACTCGGAGCGGATGGCGGGTGGTGATGTGGTTGCGTGGTCTAATCAAAATTAGCCTGGCGAAGGACCCAACTATGTGCAATTATGAGGGACTCAGTTGTGAGAGTCGCCTTCGGTGGCCTCGAAACGTGTGAGGGGCGTGCCGAAATGGGACGGGGGGACGCATGTGGACCATCTCAACGCGGCCTTCGGTGGAGCTCCATATGGAGCCACAAGACGTGTGCCGGAATGGAGCGGCTGGACGCATGTGGACCCTGCCAATGGGGCCTTCGGTGGAGCTCCCTAAGGGGCTACCAAGAGTGTGAGGGGTGTGCCGAATTGGGGCGGGGGACGCGTGTGGACAGTGCCACCGGGGCCTTCGGTGGAGCCGACATGGGGCGGGGGGACGTATCTGGACTGTGCCACCGAGGCCTTCAGCGGAGTTCCCTGTGGGACCACGAAACGTGCGATGGGTGTGCCGAAATGTGGCGGGTAGACGCGTGTGGACTGCGCCACTGGGGCCTTCGGTGGAACTCCCTATGGGGCCACGAAACGTGTGAGAGTTGCTCCGAAATGATTGTGCGGAAGGCAAATGCACGGATGGGAGGAGGGAGGGGAGGAGAGAGGAGTCAGGAACGCGGGGCGCTGTCTCTTTAAAACGAGGACCCAATACCAGAGGATGGATGGGAAAAAATGAAAGCCCCTCTTGGATCAGACATAAGTTGACAGTTCTCTGTCGCTGTATCGAGGAGGTCGCCAAGCTGTTGAACGAACGGATTCGTGACATATGCTTCGAGCTCCCAAATGGTACCGCAGAGCTGTTGGCGGAAGTGGAAAACTTCGAGAAGGTAAACCGAAACAGCAAAGCGATGCATGTGGAGAAGGGCGGGCTCGGTCCCAACGACGCTCCTCGATTATTCGGCCGTCGACGAGATCAAGTGTTGATACCATGTGGGCTCAAGCTGACCCACGAAGATTCGCAACTATTACTGCTACACGTGACAAGTGTACTGAGCCTGATGGCCTGTACTCATCTTGACGACAGAAATTATGCATGAAAGGACGAGACCACCGAGATAATGATTGGGGCGCTGGATAACGCATTCGGCAATATGGTGGTGCATGAGAGTGACTCCATACACTGTGGGCTAAGACACCGAAAGCTGAAGGCCATCAGCATAGAGGTGGACCCGATCGAGTACGTCAAGAACCTGAACTGTATAAACCAGAACCCGATCATGGGCAAGAGCGACGTGGACGTTCCACCAGCAACGATCATCATTCAATATCCTTCTTCCCTGGGCGCGACTGCATGGTGCGTGATGACGAGGATAGAGATATGCATCTACGTATCGGCGTTGCAGAGATGACCCCAGCGTTGGACACGTGCTCCGTATGAATGTGCTGAAATACATCAAGGAGCATCCTCTGCTGAAGCAGCCAACAAAATTAGTGACCGTTGGCCACGCAGCCCTCAGAAGAGGGCGGTACGTCAAGGGTCTGGCTATGAGAGGCGCAGTTTACTTAACAGCGGAGGAAGGCCGAGGACCTGGCGGCAAGTGCAACGTCATAGAGTTCTATGCGAGAAAGCAGGCGCACGTAGCAAGATCTACCTGGGGAGCTGAATTATGTCAGCTGTCCGACTGTTGCGACAGCCTGCTGCTGTTGGCAGGATTCCTCTCTGAAGTTCAAGGGGGAGAGAACTATCAGCGCGTCTGCTTCGAGATATTGTCGATGGCACGGAAGGCTGCCTGGAACCGATGTTGAAACTGGAGGCTTGTGTGGACGCACAGTCGGTATACAGCGGCATTACGGCGGAAAGTGTGAAGATGTCTGCTGAACGTCACACGCTTTATCATGCACCTTGGATCCACGAGTTGCTGGATACACGGTTGTTGGGTACGCTTTGGTTGATTGCTACTCGTGACTGCTGTGCGGACGGTTTGACAGAAGGAGCCGTGTCCAGAGATGTATTGACGAGCGTGGCGAGAGGCGAATGGCAGGCAGTGCGTGAGCAAAAGCTGTGAAGATCATCTGGATGTGTGCTCCAGCCCAGATCTGCGAGCACTGCTATGGATCGTCGAGCCGCCAGTCTTGTTCGTGATCTTTTTGCTGCTCGCCCGGGACCGACACTGCATAACCATGTCGTGGCAGTAAATATACGACATACATCAATGGTGTGGGTTCATATGGTGAGAGTGCGAACAAGATGCTGCGCGGTACGACGTGGACCCGATGCAGGACCGCGAAAATTCAAGAATGGGTGGATGAGCAGTTGAGGCTCACTTCGAGATCGACGACTACGACGAGTTTACCACTAGAGTCGAGAACATCGGGATCATGCCCCTGCTGCTCCCCGCCAGCGTGCTGGCTCAAGCAAGCAAGGCGTGAGGCCTGGCGCGCGCCGCGCCAGCCTGGGCCCGAGGGCCCGCGACGTGCTGGGATCAGTCAGCGCTACAGGCGCGACCTGCGCTACTTCGACCCCCCCAATTCGGAGTGGGAGGCTTTTACTCCCGATTTCGTAATAAAGGGAGGGTGGTCTCATTTCGGGGGGGGTCTCTTCCAGGCTATCTTGGAGGGCCTGGGGGGTCTGGGGACGATGTTTTGGAGGGTTCTCCCGCGGGGGAGGTCTGAAATGGCTTGTCTTGGAGGGTCCAGACCCCTCCCTTTTATTACGAAATCTGGCGTACCCACTCCCCTCTGGTTCGAACCGGGGGGGGGGGGGGCTTGCCAGTAACGGCAGCAGGTGCTCTTTCAGCCATTGAGGCCATCCCCTGTTCGACCGAGTAAGGACGGGGAGAAGGAAGAGGAGGACGAGGACAGGAAGGAGGAGGAAGAGGAGGAGGAAGAGGAGGAGGAGGAGAGAGGGGGCTAGGAGGGGAGATGGTAGAAAGGAGTACGAGGAGCAGCAAGGACGGCACTATCCCGTCGAACTTGCATCCGAGCCATGCCGCTCTGCAGTCATGGGAAAGCGACGCCACGCACCGACCATGGCTGCGACCTTGCTCCTCGAACAGTCGCCTCGGGTTGAACAGACTAGAAGCCTTTGGCTGCAAAAAGGTCGCTGCCCTGGGTGCCTCCCACGCGGCCTCGAACCGTCACGCTGTTTCTCGGCCCGGAAGAGCTCCAAGGGTGCTGCGGATGATCCAGACTCGAACTGGATAAGCCATACGCTCGATTCTTTACAAACCCTGCCTCGGGCGGGTGCGCTCGCACAGACGGCCTTCGCAGCGAGACCAGCGAGGGCGCCAGCGACTTCACTACCATGCACGAGCAGATTCGGCGTCTCTCGATGAGAGTGCACCAAGAAAACGAAGCATGAAAATACGAGACTTTTCCTCAGCAGTGACTGTCCTCAGCAGACTGCATTCTCGCCTGCAGAAGCTTGGGGGGCCCGCTGTACGGAGGGGGGAAAGATTGAGGAAGGGGGAAGGAGAAGACAGGATGAGAAAGGAGAGGGATCCGTCGCCCTCCGTCCTGCCTCCACTCTTCCCGTCGTACGCGCGAAGGAGCCTCCCACATGACGTCCGAGGGTTTGTGCAGAGGCGGCCTCGGGCGCGAAGCGGAGGGAGAATACCGACTCCTCCTCCTCCTCCTCCTCCTCCTCCTCCTGCTCCTCCTTCTCATCCTTTTTCTCCTCCTCCGCCTCCTCCTCCTCCTCGTAATCATCGTCATCGTTACCATCACCATCACCTCCACTACCTGCAACACTATCGTCACCCCCACCACCTCTACAGGCACCATCACCATCATCATACCGCCTCTAACTTCTCCGAATTACTCCTCCTGCTCGAACCCTCATTCTCCTCCTCCTCCTCCACCTCCTCTTCCTCCTCCTCCTCCTCCTCCTCCTCCTCCTCCTCCTCCTCTTCTCCTCCTCCTCCTCCGCCCCGTCATCCTCCTTTTCCTCCTTTTCCTCATCCTCCTCCTCCTCTTCCTCCTCCTGCTCCTCCTCCACAATTACTCGATATGACTATACTCTCCCTCTTCCCCTGATGGCGTCCGGGTGATTGCCGCGCGCCCTCCGCGTAATGTTTCTTTACACACAGGATGCCCGGGAAATCCCGGGAAACGACTCTCGCTGAGGCGCCGGCGTCATTTTTTCCCAAAATGCTGCTCTCGTTGAGGCGCCGGCCTCAT
>CAUYUJ010015627.1:0-55000 GCA_963575745.1 Prorocentrum cordatum
GGAGTCGGTCTGCAGGGGAACCGTGTAAAACGTCATGTATCACGTTGAATGGAAGAACGCATGGATAGCGGCGGCGGTGACAGGTGCAAAAAACGTGCTCTCAGCACGCCGCGCAGGCGCGCGACCGAACCGCGGGTCTCGAAAGTACTCGTGTTCATCCCATGTTTCCCTCTTTCATCCTATGTTTCCCCCTTCTCACTCCTCCTCTCCTCCGTCCGCCATCATTTCTGGCGTTAAACGAACAACATAAACAACCAGAAGCATGCGAAGGGCGGCGTGTCCCTGCAGTGCTGCAGCGAGGGCATCCCCTTCGTCCTCCTCCTCCTCCTCCTCCTCCTCCTCCTCCCCCTCCTCCTCCTCCCCTGTAAACGTCATTTCTCCCGTTAAAGAGAAGAACTGCGCGCGCGCCGCTCTCGGCGGCAACGGCCGCGCCGCTCTCGGCGCCGAGCGTTAACAAATTGGGCGGGCGCCATTTCTCACGCTGAAACAGTCACATCCTCATTTCTCCTCATTCCTTTTTCTCCTCATCCCCCTCCTTGGTCCCGGTTTTACTCCCCCCCCTCCTCCTGGGCGGGGGGGGCGCCCCATGCCTCTACCGCGCGCCCCCCCGTGGCGAAACAAAAAAAAACAAGCTACACGCAGCATGGGGCCCTCTGCGCGTTCGTCCCAACACCCCCACGCGTTGATTATGGTGGTAATGGTTTGATGGTGGATGGTCGAGGTGAAAGATGACTTGTTAAGGGGGATGGGGGAGGAGGGACACTCAACTGTTATCAGGGAGAACCTTCTGCAAAAACGTGGAATAGAATGTTGCACCTGCGTGCGACGATTTTGCAACAGAACTTCACGGCCTCACTAATGACAGCGTGCGCAACACTAAGGGCCTCATCTGGGCACCCCGACGTACCCGAGCGGCCCGCTGTGCTGCAGCGAGGGCATGCAGCACCAAGACCACCCCCCCTCCTCACCATCATCCTCTTGCCTTCTTCCCCCTCCCCAAACACATCATTTTCTCTCGTTGATCCTTCGAAAATGCACAGCGCTCGGCGGGAGACGCCGCGCCGCTCTCGAGCAGACCCCAACAGGACCCAACTCGCCAGTTCTCTACAGAACCAACCCCCCCAATCGATTGGGTCGATCATTCTCTCTCGTTGAAACTGCAAGCAAATCAAAAGCGTGGCGCCAAGTCGGCGTTGAAATAGTAGGGCTCACCCCTGCTGGGGGTGATCTTCGCCCTACGAGGATCCCCCCCCCTCATCCTATCCTCCTCTTTCCACCAGAAACTCAATGCAACGATGCGTGTGTCATCGGCAAAACTGCCGTGCGAATCGCTAAGTCGGATCGAAGCCCCCGAGGACCTCCCAGAACCGACGATTCCTCCTCCTCATGGTTTTCCTCCGCCCAACCCTCCCCACCTCAGTCGGGCCCTCTTTGGGGGGCGCCCCATGCCTCTACCGCGCGCCCCCTGGTGAGACATACCCAAGCAAAAGCGCAGCATGGGGCCCTCTGCGCTAAACGGCGATGATCATTCACCTCATCAGAAGCGAGATCGATAATCATTTGTCCCGTCAGAAGCGGGATCGATAATCATTTGTCTGGTCAGAGCGGCCCCTCCCTCTTTCTCATTCATCATCCTCATGTTCCTTCCCCACTCCTTCCACCAGAACTCAACACAGATCAAAGAGAACTTTCTCTAAACAGCGAATATAAAATGTGGGGCCAGCGTGAAGCGACTGCGCGACCCGACCCATCAAACGATTTTCTTGCTCGTCTGCGTAGGTCCAATAGAAACGTGGGTTTCCGTGGGTTTCCACGAATTGTGGGATGTGGAACGCCATGTGGTGTTTAAAAATTGCATGGCCTCCAGCAGCCTTACAAAAATGGAGAAATCTTAACATGGCCGTCTGAAGGCGGTCGCCGCCACCATCGGACATCCGACGTGGCTCGCGCATCAGCACGTCCTGGGCCTCATTGAGGGCCTGGGCGGCGATGCAAAGCGCGGGCCCCTGAGGGCCAAAAAAACGCAAGCTGCCCAAACACAGCTGGACGCCAAACGGTACCAAGTGGCGCGTTTCGGCGGCTTTCGCTTTTAACCGAGGATACTGGTTATCATTCGCGGGGGCGAACATCTTATAGGTGATCCGATTGATGCGGCATCTGTGCCCACGAGGCAACGGCGTTGCAATGTAGAAGGCCCGAAGCCGCCTGGGAATGGGACTCCCCGCGGGCACTTATCGAGAAGCCGCCTTCCTGGCTAAAAGGCGTTCGCGCTGTTTTGTGGGACCTTCCAGCCCCAGCTTCCTCCTCTTCGTCCTCCTCCTCCTCCCCCTCCCCCTCCCCCTCCTCCTCCTCCTCCCCCTCCTCCCCCTCCTCCTCATCCTCCTCCACCCACGCGCCGCAATCCACCATCTTGCCAGGAAGTGACCATCCGAACAATGCCCATGGGGGGCCCGATTCGGCCTCCTCAGGTGAAGCAAGTTGTCGTGCTTCCGCAAGGCCGCGTTCGGTCGCAGCGAGCGTGCGAAGTTATTCTTACACACAAGATGGAGGAGCAGTCCAAGCAAGCACTGTGAGCACCCGAGATCCAAGATGTGCATCACATCCAGGTGAACGTTGTTCACAGAAAAGCCAACAACCGAGAACAAAGGGCATAACAAGTTAAGACCAACCCCAGCTTGGTTGTCGAAGAAAGTCAACCGCAAGGGCGGAACGAGTTCACGCAACCGGTGAATATCTTTGACAGGGCCAGCCTCGATGAGACGCATCCCTGATTCGAGGTTCAGGCCGCGAACTTTCCGAAACGTGGCGAAACCGCCGTACACTTCGTCAAAGCGCATGGAGGCTAAAAGCATGTCAAACTTAGCCCCCGTGGGGACGTCTATCTCGATCGTGGATCGTTGCGCCATGATCTGGAACGCGCGTGCATCCCGTGGGGCCCACAAACATTAGGTCGCAGGATAATTGAATAGATCGTTTTTTTTTGCAGCCACACTTAAAGCATGGGTTCTCGACATTGGACCAGGTTTTAAATCCAAGCGCGCTGGCGATCTCTAGCAAATCGGCCCTGAGCTCAGCGAGGGCCCCAACCCAACCAGATGCGAGGGGCTGACCAGCCCTAGCGACGCGGGCAGCATCCGCGAAAGGTTCACCGAGATGATTGGACAACGGATGGCGTCCCTCGCCGAGAACATTAAACGACCAAGCAATTACGCGAAGCAATGTTCCGAATGTGCAATATCCACGACAACCGCACTTGCAAACATCTGACTTCCTGACGGCTGCTATCAGATACCTGTCAGCCCACCGCGGGAGACAAACAATATACGAAGGTCCCCCCTCAACCCCCATCGCCCCTATCATCCCCATCATCCCCTCATCCCCCTACCCTATGCAGGGCCCCCAGACGCGGGAACCGGGCCCCAGGACACATTCACACATGTGCATTCGGTTGTTTCTACAGACGAGCCCCTCCCCCACTAAATAAGAACAGGTCCCCAGGACTCATGTGTCATTGTGCCCTGTTCCCGTCACAGGAACAAGGCACCAGGACACATTCGCGCATATGTGTTCGGTTTGTCTCCCAGTAGTGCCTCTTTCCAGTGAGCAGGTTGGTAAAATAATGCGCGAAGAAAGAGTCTTTGCGCGCGTGCGGCACGCCGTCAGAAAAAGTACCCAACAGGGGCAGCACGACCTGGGCAGCGCTGAACCAGCTCGTGGTCAGCAAAGGTCGGCGACAGCATATCCTGATCATAATTGAAGCATAGGGGCCAACATGCGCGTTGATGTGAGTGCGCGTGGCTCCCCCCCTCCTCTTCTCCCCCATATCCCTCCCCCCGCCCTGTGTCGCACACGCGCGCGCGCACGCCAACCTGCACGTTGGCCCCTTGGGCTCGGGTCCCAGTCAGCTGGTGAACCAGAGAACGCTCTCGAAAACTGATCGTGAGGCAAATTTATCGGAAACCGAATGAGCTCCCGTGAGTTCGCGTCCCCAACCCACATCGGCAAATCGAACCAATAAAAACTCTGTTGTGAACGAGCAGACGCAGCAGCTCGCAGATGTTCAGCTGCATGCGTCGAGGACGGGTGCAGTACGAGGCCCCCCGCGCCTCTCGCCCCAGCATTGCAGGCATGATAGCTTAAAGTACAGACAGCGGCCGCCGACATCTCTCCCCGTCTATACAGGCCCAAGATGCGGGCTCGAAGACCCGCTCCCTCGTCGAACAACGAGCGGACTTCAGTCTCCGCGGCAGTCCGCGTATCCTCCACCACCAACTGCGCACCAGCGGCCCTGAACGCCATTATGACGAATGAGCGGGAGCTTCGAGCCAGCCAATTGAGAGAAAACTCGGGCCTGACCAAATGTCGACGGAGTGAGTGGGCTTCGAGGGTTTGGGATATACGCATCCAATGGCTCGCGCACCAACTCATGCAAACCGTCCTGAAATGAATGCTGATGCTGTTGCTGCCGTCATTACTGTTGTTAGTGGTATTGCCGTTGCTGCCGATTGCGGCGGTGTTGCTCTGTTGTTGCCCGTGCTGCTGATCGCGTGGCATTGTCGTTGTCATCTGCTGTTATGTTTGCTGCTGATCGTGTTCTTGTTGATGTTGCAGCTGTTGTCGTTGCTGATGCTGCTTATCTTGCATGCTGCTGTTGCTGCTGAAGGGAGTATGCATCGAAGGGGCCGTCTCGCCAACGCGAGAACTGCCAGCTCATCCACCGACCTGGCAACTGAGACAATCCAGACATCCAACGGAATGACCAGCTGGAGGATCCGACGCCTTGGCTCACCAGGATTCGGACGCGGGACCTTTTCCAGATCACGCGTCCCAGGGTTTCGGTTTTCCTGGAATGTTTTTGGCGGCCCAAGGGGAAAGAAAACACCGCCGAGGTGGGGCCAAGGCGTCGAATTCGTCTTAACTTCGACTGTAGAAATCAGGATGGTTCGAAGGAGCTCCCTTTCCGAACGTGCGGTCGAGCCACCACGCAAAAAATCATCAGAGATCGATGCCGCGGCACCGTTGCGCGGGTCGCTGGCCGCACTTGCCGCTCATCCTCCCCCTCCTCCTCCGCCTCATCCTCCTCCTCCTCTTCCTCCTCCCCCTCCTCATCCTCATCCCCCTCATCATCCTCATCCTCCTCTTCCTCCGCATCCTCCTCCTCTACCTCCTCCTCGTATTCCTCCTCCCCCTCATCCTCATCACCTTCTTCTTCCCCATCCTCCTCCCTCGATCTCAGAGGCGCTCGAGAGCGGCCTCACTTCTTCTCAATGGCGCTCAAGGCCGCCGCCGCCGACGCGTACGAGGCCTTCATTGGCGCGAGGGCGGCCCAGAGCGCCTTGGCCTCGAACGGACTCATCCCTCGACTAATTCAGGGCCCCCCTCCACTTCCTCCTGTCCCGTGCGTTCCCCCTCTTCTCCTCTCGATCGGTTCGAACGCACAGGCCCGCCTCTTCGATGTCCGCCTTGGCCGCCTCGACGTCCCCCGACCTATATAGGTCGGGGGAGCATGGGGGCAGGAGGAGATGAATGAGGAGGAGGGGGAGGAGGAGGATGAGGAGGAGGAGGGGAGGGGAGGAGGAAGGGAGGAGCGTAGGAGGACTAAGCGGGGGAGGACTATGGAGGAAGATGGTGGAGGGGGAATTACGGAGGGGCATCCTGCTGGTTTCCATCTTCTTCATCTTACATATGTTCGCCCCCCGCCACCCTCGTGATCCTCATCCTTCTCATCGTCATTCCTCTCAATGCTTCTCCTCCTGTGACTTGCGCGAAATCTGCTTCGTGATCTCTACGAACGCGTTGTCCAAGGCCAAGAGCGTGGCCTTGATCTGAGGCGCCCGCGGCTTGCTCCATGGGTTCGCATCCGCCTCTTCGATGGTGTCTACCTCTCTCCTCCTCATCCTCCTCCTCCTCCCCCTCCTCCATCTCCCTCCTCCATCTCCGCCTCCTCCTTCTCCCGATCTTCCATCTCCCCCCCTGCTCCACCTCCTCCTCATCGCCCTCCATCTCCTCGAGGGGGGTCGTCGGTGACACCCCCTGCCACCGACAGCTCAGCGAAGTTACTCTTCATCTCACTGGCGTCTCCAAGCAGCTTCGCAATCGCAGGATCGAGGGCCGCCGCCGACGAGCTCGGCCCATCCCCCGCATCCTCTGGGGTCACACGGTGCCCCGAGGAAGGAGAGCCCTGAGGGGATCGGAACCCCAGATGGGGAAGAAGACCGAGGAGGAGGAGGAGGAGGAGGAGGAGGCGGAGGACGGGAAGAGAAGGGCGAGGAGGAGGAGGAGGAGGAGGAGGCAAGGAGGTGGAAAAGGATGAGGATGAGGAGGAGGAGGAGCAGTAAGAGGGGAAGTGGCCCTAAGGTGACCTGACCCACCAGAATATACCTTGTTACAATTTAAGCTTAACGGAAACGTCCTGACCTTCGTAATTCTCGAGACTTGCCTCCTCAAGCTCGCGCGGCGTTCGAAATCGGCCTTCGAAGGATTCTCGAATAGGAACGATGAGGAGCAGGAGGAGGAGGGGGAGCAGCAGCAGCAGCAGCAGGAGGAGGAGGAGCAGGACGAGGAGCACGAGGAGCAGGAGGAGAGGCAGCTGGAGAAGGAGGAGGAGGGGGAGGTGGAGGAGGAGATAAGGATTTGGAGGCCAGGATCAAAAGGGCTGGCAGCTCCCACGGGGTAGTCCTCGCTGTCGGAGTAGCTGTAGTACGAGGAGTCGTCGCCCTTGTGCTCGTCCTTCCCTCCCGTTTTCTCATCGTCCTCAGCCTCGTCATCGTCCTCGCCCTCATCAGCTTCAAGATCATCGGCCACCCTCTCATCGTCGTCGTCCTCCACCTCATCGTCCTCATCCTCGCTATCGTCTCATCGTCTCTCCTCCTCATCGTCCCCCTCATCTTCGCGATGATCAACATCGTCACATTCACCCGTATCATCATCCTGAGCAGCATCCTCATCTTGCTCATCCTCTTCCTTCACCAGCCTCCTGTTCCCATCTCTCTCCTCCACACGCTGGCTGAACTCTACCCCTGCGCCCGCCGCTCCTTGGCCGCCTGCTGGGGAATCGCCCTCTTGTCCGTCTCGAGCTCCGCGGTCCGCGCCGTCAGGTTCTCCTGAGTGCGATCACTGGGCCGTCACCGTCACTATCGTCGTTACCATCGTCTTTGACAGCGTCGCCATCGTCCCAAACGTATTCGGCCGCTGCCATCGTCGTCACCATCCTTGTCGTTACCCTCGTCATCCTTTGCCTGGTTAGCATCGTCTAACCTGCCATCGATCGTCAACCGTTGCGCTCGGAAGAGGATGAGAAGAGGAGGAAGAGGAAGATAAGGAGGGAGGATGGAGGAGGAGGAGGAGGAGGAGGAGGAGCAGGGAGGGTGGAGGTGAGAGGAGGAGGAGGAGGAGGAGGAGGAGGAGGACGATGATGATGAGGAAGGATCTGGAGGTGAGAATGCAGCAGCGGTCCATGCGAGCAAGCTCCGACATCGCCAACTTCTTGTACAAGACCTCCTTGTGCTGCGGGTGTTCCTCCCCATGCGGCCGCTGCTGATTCTGGTGCTACTCCTCATCATCATCCTCATGCTCCTCATCCTTCTCATCCTCATCATCTTCCTCATCGCCCTCCTCATTTCCATCGTCCTGATCCCAATCATGATCTTTCTCATCCTCTCATCCTCCTCATCCTCCTCACCCTCCTCATGTTGCCTCCCATCCTCGTCACCCTCGCATTCTGTCATGATATCATCCTGCTGCTCCCCATCCATCCTCCAGGCCTGATACTCCTCATCCTGTACCTATGTCATCCCATCCTCATCATTCTCCTCATCCTCCTCAACCTCCTCCTCCTCCTCCTCCTCCTCCTCCTCCTCCTCCTCATACTCACCATCATCCCTGGCTGCGCAACCCCAATCCCACCTTGATGAACTGCTTTGGCATCTTATTGCAGAAGTGCACGATGCCGTCGCAGCGATGCTTGGCACTGCGAGCGAAGGGGGGATGGGGGCGAAGGATATATCACAACCATCATCCTTCCATCGTTCCGCGTCCTTTTTCTCGCTGCCGATCCTGCGCCCTCCTCTGCTGCAACCCCCATGATCCTCGTCCTCCTCATCCACTTCCTCCTGGCATTCCTCCTCCTCCTCCTCCTCCTAATCCTCCTAATCATCATCGTCATCATCATCATCATCATCATCATCATCATCATCGTCATCATCATCAGCATCATCATCATCACCGTCCACATCCTCTTCCTCATCCCCCTCCTCCTCATCCTACTCCTCCTCCTCTTACTCCCACGCAAAAAAAAAAAAAGACAAGTCGCGGCCGTATCCCGTACTTTGTGCGCGCGTTCTCCACCGTCCACCTGCAATCCGCGAGCTGCTCATCGCAAGTAAACCTAGCGAAAAAGACATAGACATTGAATCAACAATTCACGCATGATGTCAACGGGGAGAGGAGGGGGGAGGGCGCAAAATATGGCCAGGGCATGGCCTACACACCGGGTGATTTTTCCCCGGGAACCAGTTTCCCACAGTGTCCTCGCGGGCCGTATTTGACTGGGTCTCGGACTTACGCTCTTGGATCGAGTCGAACGAGCCCGTGGTTTCCCAAATCTCTTTCCACCTCTTCTTCTTCTCCCACCCCGCGTGTTTGTAGTCCTTCCGAAGCTCGGGGCGTTCACGCTTCATTGCCTGGCGAAGACGGTTCAAAGCGTTTTCGTGCTCTGAGTTTGCTTTGCGAGCCACTTTCTCCTCATCCGTCCTGGCGCCGCCCTGCGCGGCGCTCTTGTCCTTCTTCGTGGCTTTCTTCGAGCCTTTCGGTGGCGTCGCCCCCCCTCCTCGAGTAAGGTTTCGCATGCATCTACATTCCATATACATCAGAGACACGCACGCAGATCGAGTGACCATATATATGAGGAGACCGATCGACCAGCAACGCTGCACAACGATTCGCATGCGCTATCCAAGCATGTGCATGTTGCAAGATAGGGCCCTGCATCGGTCCGCCATCCGTGCTACCCCATCCTCCTCATTGTTCCATCGTCTCCGATATCCACCCACCCTGCTGCCCGCTACACTGTCCTCCTCCTATTTGTTATTGGTTGTCCATATATATATATATATACAGAGACACGCGACCACGCCCTATTCGCCTGCTGCGAAAGCCGCGCGCGGCACAACACCAGTACTGCACAGCATCGAGGCGCCCCCCTGATTTCTTACATGCGCGCATGCACCGCGGCACGGGGGGGGGGGGTATCTATATCTATATAGGGCACGTGCGGGGGGGGGGGGGGGGGGGGGGGGTGAGCTTAGCGCACGCGCAGCAAGAAACGTTGGGGGATACTCCAAATGAATGAACGTGCGGAGGGGGGGGTGGGGGGGGAGTAACTAGGCACGCGCGAATATGGGGGGGGGGGGGGGTACTTAACGCGCGCGCACGTCGTCTAAGGGGGGGGGGGGGGTGGGGGGCCGGGGGGGGGGGGGGGGGGGCAGGGTGGGGGGGGGGGGGGGGGTGGGGTGGGGGGGTGGGGGGGGGGGGGGGGAGGTGGTGGGGGGGGGTGGGTGCAGGGGGGGGAGGTGGAGGGGGAGGGGGGGTGTGGGGGGGGGGGGGGGGGGGGGGGGGGGGGGTGGGGGGGGGGAGGGGGGGGGGGGGGGGGGGGGAGGGGGGGGGGGGGGGGGGGGGGGGGGGGGGGGGGGGGGGGGGGGGGGGGGGGGGGGGGGGGGGGGGGGGGGGAGGGGGGGGGGGGGGGGGGGGGGGGTGAGGGGGGGGGGGGAGGGGGGGGGGGGGGGGGGGAGGGGGAGGGGGTGGGGGGGGGGGGGGGGGGGGGGGGGGGGGGGGGGTACTTAGCGCGCGCGCACGTGCGTCTAGGGGGGGGGGGGTACTTGCGCATGCGGAAAACATCCAAACCGTGCAAACCATGCCAAACCATGACAAACCATGCCAAACCATGCAAACCATGCCAAACCATGCCAAACCATGCAAGCCATCATTCCATCATTCCATGCAAACCATGCCAAACCATGCCAAACCATCATTCCATCATTCCATCATTCCATACAAACCATGAAACCATGCCAAACCATGTCCAACCATGCCAAACCATGCAAACCATCATTCCATCTTTCCATCATTCCATTCAAACCATGTTAAACCATGCCAAAACCATCATTCCATCTTCCCATCATTCCATTCAAACCATGTCAAACCATGCCAAACCATCATTCCATCATTCCATCATTCCATCATTCCATCATTCCATCATTCCATTCAAACCATGTTAAACCATGCCAAACCATATCATTCCATCATTCCATCAATCCATCATTCCATGCAAACCATGTCAAACCATGCCAAACCATGCCAAACCATGCAAACCATCATTCCATCTTTCCATCATTCCATTCAAACCATGTTAAACCATGCCAAACCATACCAAACCATGCAAACCATCATTCCATCATTCCATGCAAACCGTTCAAACCATGCCAAACCATGCCAAACCATACCAAACCATACAAACCATTCAAACCATGCAAACCATGCCAAACCATGCAAACCAATTCAAACCATGCTAAACCATGCCAAACCATGCCAAACCATGCCACACCATACCAAGTCATATACCAAACACGAATCCATCACCAAAACCATACCCATAACCATAACCCGAGAAACCGTGGCACCAACCTGGGCCGCAGCCATAGGCCTGCAGCGCCCAAGAGCCCGATGCTTGCTTGCAGTGTCGCGTGTATTGGTCCGCCTTCTTGCCGCGATGTCGTTCTGTTCGGGGTTCCCGCCGCGGCGGTCACGACGCGCACCTGCCGCCAGCGGCGGGGAGACGGGGGGGGGGGCGCCTCGACTCATGATATCTTCATCCCCCCCATCCTCCTCAACATCCTCATCCTCATTCTCCTCATCATCCTCATTCTCCTCATCATCTTCATTATCATCATCATCCTCATCCTCACCATCACCATCACCATCACCATCACCATCACCATCATCATCATCATCGTCATCATCATCATCATCATCATCATCATCATCATTATCATCATCATTTTCATCACCATCATCATCATCATCATCATCATCATCATCATATCATATCCTTCTAAGCATCCTCGCCATCCTCCTCATCCTCCTCACCATCCTATCTTCCTATCCTCCCCATCCTCCTCCTATCCTCCTCATCCTCTTCCTCATCATTCCTGTCCTCTCCTCCCCTGGCTCATCTTAGCCACCACGCCTGAAGCCCGCATGCTTTAACGCTGACTCACGTGACCACGCCCTTTTCCCCGTGCATCCCTATTCGCCTGCTGCACGGTATACCGCACGGTCTGCGGTCGTCAAGTGCGGGAGGGCCCCAGCGCTCGAGAACCTGAACAGCCTGCGTGTTCACGCGCAGGCGCAGGCGCGGAGGAGATATGGAGGAGGAGGAGGAGGAGGAGGAGGAGGAGGAGGATCGAGGAGTAGGATCCAGGAGCAGGAGCAGGATCGAGGAGCAGGAGGAGTAGGATCGAGGAGGAGCAGGGCCGAGGAGTAGGAAGATCGAGTATGAGAGGGATCGGTGAGGACCCCCTTGAGGAGCCCCATAGGCCTTATGTTGGATCTTCGTGGATCCCATTCTCATCATCGTTCCGATCTGCCTCATCCTCCTCCCATCCACCTCCTATCCCGTCCTCATCCTCGATCCTATCTCAGATCTGCTATTCTATCATATCACCGTGTTCATCGAGTTCTAGCTTTAGCGGTGCGTGCTCGTTCGACTCACGCGCATATCGATCCGAGGCCCCTCCTTTTCATCCTCATCCTCGGCCTCACCTCAACGTCATCCTCTCCTGAAGCCCTCCCCGACCAACTCTCTGCGGCCCACCCCCTTGCCACGCGCGCTATATCTCCCCCCTCGGGGTTGCCGCCGCCCAGGTGCATGCGGTCGCGCGGGCAGCTCGCCCCCCCTCTCCCCTTGCAGCGCTGGGCGGGGTCAAGTCGAGATCCTCCTCGGTCGTCCTTCATCCTCCTCGAGTTTCCTCATTCGCTCCGCATCATATTCGTTGCCATCATCCTCCACCTCCTCCTCCTCCTCCTCCCCCTCCTCCTCCTCGAGGGTCCTCCTCCTCATTTACTTAAGCGCATCGCGATAGCTCTTCCTGCTCCTCCTCCTCCTCCTCATCCTCATCCTCATCCTGCTCGCCCTCCTCCTCCTCGTCGATCGTCTCCTGCTCCTGCTCCGAATCCGTCTCCTCCCCTCATCCTCCCGTCAACTGCTTCCACGCCCTCCCCAGGGCCGCGCCTCGAGTACTCGGCGCAAACGCCGATGCTCAAGACGAAGGCGATGCCGAACATCATCGCGTCGCCTCCCGATCTCGCTTCTTGCAACCTCCTCGTGGATCTTCATCCTACCTTTCCTCCTCAGATCCCCTTCATCCTTCTCCTAGCTCCGCCTCATACTCCTCTTCCGTCTCGTCACCTCCGTCCACTGCCCGACAGCGAGGATCCTTCGAAGTGCTGCTGACGGCACACTGATGCTCATCTCAGTTTTACCTCTTTGCCCTCATCAGTCTCATCGGCCTCGCGGCATGCCCCCTCCCGTTCCCACCAAAGCATATCACAATGTACGTGTACATGTAGGTGTACGTGTTCAGGACTTCTGGGCACCTCCCATAGCGCGCGATCCCCCTCCAGCTACTCCCTCTCCTCCTCTCCCTCCTCCCTCCTCAGAGCACTCAAGCACTGACTGCTAGCGGTTCGATCGATCGATCGGACTGCCCTTTGGCACCTTTGCCAATCCCGATCTTCGCCAGAATCTTGCCCCTCGAAGCCTCGCCCTCGGAGCGCGACGTGGCCTTGTCAACCGACACCTGGTGCACAACGTGGTTCGCAGCCATCGCGGTGCACACCGACCTGTCACCCTCGCATTTCATGATGCCCATGCAGCGATCCCCCCACATGTTGTCGCGCACCTGCGTGATCTGGCTCCACTTGGACTCGCCCGCCATGCGGATCGAGATGCCAATGTGGCCCGTCCTCTTCTTGCAGCCCACGTCGTACTTCTTGCCGTTCAGCGTGAAGGAGCCCTTTGCGTGGCCTGGCGCGTCCTTCATGGCATCCGTCTCCCCGCCAGCCGTCTCCCCGCCAGCCTCGCCAGCAGCTTCTCCGCCTGCAGCCTCGCCAGCCGCTTCCTCGGGAGTCTCGCCAGCCGCTTCCTCGGGAGCCTCTCCAGCCGCTGCCTCGGGAGCATTGCCAGCCGCGTCCTCGGGGGCCTCTGCAGCAGGATCCTCGCTAGGAACGGGCCCCGCACTCCCCTCATCAGGAGGCACCTCGGATTCAGGAGAGTCGACCGAGGACTCGGTCTTGGCTGCCTTCTTCGGTGTCTGCTTAGGCGCCGCTGGTGATCGTTTCTCATTCTTCTTCTTCTCGCCTGCCCCTGGGTCGAGCCACGACGGCGTCGGCACCTCTGGGCGCGGCGGCACCACTGGCACCGCTGGAACTTCAGCCGCAGCTCGCTTATGTGTTTTCTCCTTCTTCGTTTTCTTGTGCTTCGTCTGGCGCCTGCTGCTCTTCTTCTTTGCGCCGCCCACCAGGCTGTCGTAGAACAGCATCGAGGCAGCGCTCGAACTCGCAGCCGCTGAGCCTGACGACGCCGTCGGATCCGAAGGAGCCGCCTTCGGAGTCGCCGATGCCGCCTGCCGAGGCGTCGGCGTAGCCGCCTTCGGCGCAGCCGCCTTCACAGGCGTCGGCGCAGCCGCCTTCGCCGCGGCCGCAGGCGGCGCAGCCGCAGCCGCCTTCGCCACAGCCGCCTTCGCCACAGCCGCCTTCGCCACAGCAGCCGCCTTCGCAGGCGTCGGCGCCGCCGCAGCCGCCTTCGCAGCCGTCGCCTTCGCAGGCGTCGCCGCAGCCGCCTTCGCCACAGCCGCCTTCGCCTTCGGCGTCGCAGCCTCCGCCTTCGGCGTGGCCGCCTTCGCCACAGCCGCCTTCGCCACGCCCGCCGCCTTCGGCGTAGCCGCCTTCGCCGTAGCCGCCTGCGGCGGCGTCGGCCCCACCGCCATGGCGCCCTCAGCCTCTACCGCCTGGGCTTCCTGAGCCTCTACCGCCATGGCTTCCTCAGCCTCCGCGGCTTCCTCAGCCTCTACCGCCATGGCTTCCTCGGCCCCTACCGCCACTGCTTCCTCAGCCTCTACCGCCTGCGCTTCCTCAGCCTCTACCGCCATGGCGTCCTCAGCCTCTACCGCCTGGGCTTCGTCATCCGTCACATCGATGGCAGCCTCTTCCGCCATGGCTTCCTCAGCCTCTACCGCCGTGATGGCTTCCTCAGCCTCTACCGCCTGCGCTTCCTCAGCCTCTACCGCCTGCGCTTCCTCGGCCGCTGCCGCCACGGCGCCCTCCCCCTGAGGGGCAGCGAGCGACAACGGCGGCAAACCAAAGTAGTCTCCCGTGGCTTTATCGATTAAGGTAGACTCCCCCCAATCCAATTCGCACTTCTTCATATCGTCTTCCTCTTCTGTATCCTCTGGTGGTTGGGTGGGGGAGGGTGGGGGCAGATCATCTTACTACTCCTCCTCCTCCTCCTCCCCCTCCTCCTCCTCCTCCTCCTCCTCCTCCTCCTCCTCCCCCCTCTTCCTCCTCTCTCTTCATCCTATCTTGCTCCTCCTCCTCATCTCGCCCTCGAGCGCCCCCTTGAATTTCCATGGATCGATTCGCCTAGTTTCCTGCGGGTCCCCGATGCCCCAGGCTTCGCGGAGAAAGGTGGGCGAATGGACCAGCGCGCACTCGGAGTCTGAGCAGCGCCCTTGCTGTCGAGACAAGCGAAAGGGGATGAGCGAGTCGAAGACGGTTCGAGGAGGAGGCGCGAGGAGGACAGGAGGGGAGGAGGAGGAGGAGGAGGAAGAGGCTCGAGAAGGAGGAGGATGAAGATGAGAACAAGGAGAGTGAGAACACAGGATGAAGTGAGATCCGCTCGACGGAGCAAAACCCCCTCCGAGGAGAAGAGCAACCTCCCCTCGATTACGCCTTTCTCCGCGTCCTCGAGTGCCATCCATTCCTCCTCGGTGAGGTCCTGGAGGACAGCATTCAAGGATGGGGAATGGAGCACGGGAGTCGGAGGAGGGATGCGACGATTGCGTCAGCCAATGATGCCCTCCTCCCCTCCTTCTGCTTCTCCTCACCCTCCCCCTCCCCATCCTCCTGCTCCTGCTCCTCCTCCTCCCCCTCCTCCTCCTCCTCCTCCTCCTCCTCCTCCCCCTTCTCATCCTGCTCCTCCTGCTCCTCTTCCTCCTTCTCCTCCTCCTCCTCCTCCTCCTCCTCCTCCTCCTCCTCCTCCCCCTCCTCCCACCTGAGTAGCCGGCGAGGGGGGGGCAGCATAGGCTGACGCGTGTCAGAGTTCGCTCCTCGAGCACGCTGTTCTGGAAGAACGCGTTCAGCTGCTCTGGCGACACGTCATCGTCGTCGTCGCTGTCTGGTGGCGCCGTCGAGCTCGAGGTCGCGTCCTGCCC
This sequence comes from Prorocentrum cordatum, assembly GCA_963575745.1. Classification (NCBI taxonomy): domain Eukaryota; class Dinophyceae; order Prorocentrales; family Prorocentraceae; genus Prorocentrum; species Prorocentrum cordatum. The sequence goes on from CAUYUJ010015627.1 coordinate 15,486, forward strand.
ATGACCCATTGATGTCGCTCTCAGCGTTGTTTGTTGCTGCTGCTCCTGCTGCTGCTGCTGACGATCTTTCTGCTGCTCTTGCTGTTGCTCCTTTTCCCGCTCCTCACCCTACTGCTGCCCAGATCGTTCGGTCATGATCTTGGGCTCGCCTCGTCATGCGCATCGCGATCTGCTGTGGCACCTCCTCGTCATCCCTGTCGCCACCATCGCTGTTTCATGCTGCTCCTCCGGCCCCCCCTCCTCCCCCTCACCATTCTACTCCTCATCCTCCTCCTCATCGGTATTGCAGGCCCTCTGCATCATGCCGCTCCTCCTCCTGCTCCTCGAGACCTCCTCATCCTACCCCGCTCCCGTGCCACTCCTTCGTCACCTTCAAGTAGTGGGAGTAGAGAATCCGAACCGCCCTGCACTGCAAGTACCTGTAGAGCGGGAGGCGCGGCCGACATCATCGTCAAATTAAGCGCCCTCGAGGCCGCCATCGAGATCGCCGCCGTCCTTTTCGAGATCGTCGCCGCTCGTCGTCGTCCTCCGTCATCATCCTCCTCCGCGCCCTCCTCCTCATCCTTCTCCCACTCCTCCTCCCCCCTCCCCCTCAGCCCCCTCCTCCTCCTCCTCGTCGTCCTTGTCCTTCGTGCCCCCGTACCCTTGCAATCATCGATAGAAGAGAAGCGGGCGCATGATCCCCTCGATCCGCTTCTTCTGGGGCTTGCGCCCGTGTTCGAGCCTCCACGCGGTCTCGTTTTTATATTTTTTTTTTTTTTAACTCTTTCCACCCAGAAAGGAGAGCTCCAGGCCTCCCTTTCGGGCACCTTCTCGATCTACTCCTCCTCCTCCTCCTCCTCCTCCTCTCTCCCTCTTTCTCTCTCCCCTCTCCTCCTCTCTCTTTCTCTATTCTCTCGCCTCTCCTCTCTTATCTCTTCTCTCTATCTCTCTCTCTCCTCTTCTCTCTATCTCTCTCTCCCTCCCCTCCTCTTCCTTTCTCTCTCCTCCTCTCTCTCTATCTCTCTCTCTCTTCGCTTTTCCTCCTCTCTTTTCGCTACCTCCTTCCATCTCTCTTCTCTCTCCCTCTCTCTTCTCTCTCTCTCTCTCTCTCTCTCTCTCTCTCTCTCTCTCTCTCTCTCTCTCTCTCTCTCTCTCTCTCTCTCTCATCCCGTTCTCTTCCGTCGCCGTCGATTCCATCGCCGACGCCATCGCCGATGGCGACCACCGCCGCCAACAACGACAACGACGACGACGACGGCTTCGAACGACGGCCTCAACGCCAGCTTGCATGACCTGTTCGACGATGACCTCGACGACCAGCCGAAGACGACACGATCATTCCCGAGTCCTGGCATCCTGTTCTTTCAGCTGTTCTCCCACCGCCGCGCCTCCTCACCTCCTCTTCGTCCTCGTCCTCCACGCTCGTCCTCATCCCCCCCTCCCCTTGGGCCCCTTCATCTTAATCCCCCATCCTCTTTGTCCTCATCCTCCTCGCTGCTCACGCGCGGCGGCGGTCCATGAGCGTCTTCTGCGAGATCCGCTTTGCGCCCGCCACCATATTCAAGCACTTCATCAGTTTGAGCTCTGCCTCTGGTTGAGAGGGACATCGCAGCCATCGTCGTCGCCGAGGTCGTCATCGAAGCCGTCGCCATCGAATTCGTCGAAACGGTCACCGAGGCCGTCGTCGTCAAAGCCACCGTCGTCATCGGGGTCGTCGTCGTCGTCGCCCAGGCGCACCGTACATCGATCACTTGCACGTCCTCATCCTCTTCCTGCTCCGCCTGCTCCTCCTGCTCCTCCTCCTGATCCTCCTCCTCCTCCCCCTCCTCCTCGTCGTCCTTGGCCTGCTCCTCCTCCTCCTCCTCTTCCCCCTTCCTCGTCCTCCCCCTTCTCCTCCTCATCCCCCTCCTCCTCCTCCTCCTCCTCCTCCTCCTCCTCCCCCTCCCCCTCCCCCTCCTCGTCATCCCTTCATCCCATCATCTCATCATCCATTCTGGCGGCGCCTTGATCTCCTCCCACTTCGGCCTGCTCTCGTAGCTCTCCGCTGTGTACGAGAACGAGGGGATCTTCTTGCAGCCTGCGGCTTGAGGGGGGAGGCGCCGCCGCCCTCGTCTTCGGCGTCGGGCGTCGACGCTTCGTCGACGCCGTCGTCGCAGCCTGCAGCTTGCGAGGAGGAGAAGGGGAGGGTCGCCGTCGATTCCGCCCGAGGCCGTCGTCGTCGCCGCTGCCCCGTTGCCGAGGCACTCGTCCTCGTCAACGCCGTCGCCCTCGTCAACGCCGTCGCCCTCGTCGACGCCGTCGTCGTCGACGAGGCCGCGGCTGCCGTCGTCGTCGTCAAGGTCGTCGCCGAGGTCCCATCCTCATCTTACCATCCTCGCATCCGTACCCTCCCATCCTCCTATTCTCGCATCCGTGCCCTCATCTTCCCATCCTCGCATTCGTACCCTCCAATCCGATCCTACGCCTTCACATCCTCCCATCCTCCGATCCACCCTGCGCGCGCCCGATCCGCCCATGCCTTCAAGCTTCGGGTGGTCGTCGTCGAAGTCCTGCAAGGCCTCGACGGGGCGACGCGGGCGACTACGGCGGCGATGACGACGAGAAGGGGCGGCTTAGGATGGGGATGAGGAGGGCGAGGATCATGGGAAAGATGATGGCGAGGATGAGAAGGACGAGGAGGATGAGGAAGATGAGGAGGATGAGAATCATCAGGAGGAGGAGGAGTAGTAGGAGGAGGAGGAGGCGGCGGACGAGTAGGACGGCGAGGGGGATGAGGCTGGACAGTATGGATGAGGAGGCGAGGCGGCAAGATACATACTGGAGAAGAGAAAGGAGAGGAGCAATCGCAGGGGAGCCCAGCCTGTCCAAGCAGCTCGGGGCTCACCCGCGCCGTCTTCTCGAATCTGAAGTCTGGGCTGGTCTTGGGTGACATGGCCTCGCGTGCCCACCGTCTCCTTCCCATGCTCTTCACTCCCTTCCTCTTGCGGTTCCGAACTCTCCAACCTAGCCCTTTCTCCTCCTAATCCTATCCGCCCTCGCTTTTCCATCCTCCTCATTCTCCTTCTCCTGTTCCTCCTCCTCCTCCTCCCGCCTCTTCCTCCTCCTCGGCGTTCTCCTCCTCCTCCTTCTCCTCTCGCCGTCGTCCTTATCATCCTGCTCTGGCTCCTGGTTCTCTCTCCTCGAGGCCCTTCCAGCACCCTTCTTATCATCCTGCTCTGGCTCCTATGATCTACCAAGCAGGTGTCCGTGGTTTCTCTCGTCCTCCCCCTCCCGTTCCTCATCCCCCTCCTGCCCCCGCGCCTGCAACCGGGGCCGCGGCTGCCCCTGCGCCGCGCTGGCGGCGCGCTGCAGGCGGGCCCCGCGGCGCCGCGCGGCGGGCGCCGCGCGTTGGAGCCGCGTTCGCGCGGGCAACGCGTCAACCTCCTCCACCTTCTCCTCCTCCTCCTCCCCATCCTCTCCTTTCCCTTGCCGTTGTCGTCGTTGTCCTCCTTCTCCTCCCCTCCCGCCTCGCCCGCCCCCACTCTACATTGCCCCCCTTCGACGGGGCAGGGTTGGAATCAGCAAGAATACGCAGACCTCTTGGGTTCATCGGCGCGTGAGATCTGAAATTGAAATCCGCCGACCCCCTGGGTTCATCGGCGCGTCGGATCTGAATTATCTGGGGGGGGGGGGATCATCACCCATGCTCAATGCGAGGAACTCAAACATTATATTATCATTCACACATTTCAAGATGAACGGTGTTAACTCGAAAACCCATTGGGGAAAACCAAATCGTTCTCAGACCACACGCGGTGAACAAACGAATGTAAACTTTAGATGGCCAGTCACAGATGTAGGGGTCTAGAGAGTTAAAGCGATGTTAACTCGAAAACTCAATCGGGAAAACCCAATGTAAAACTTCATTCTCTGATCAGGAGAGGGAACTACATGAATGTTAAATAGAAGAAACCCTTTACAGCAGAGCGCGCGCGCGCGTGTCGGTCATCTGCATCGTGGCGCTTTCATTGCGTGCTATAGAGCGTGGGCGATGTTAGCTCAAAAACTCCATCGGGAAAACCCAATGCAAAATTTCATTCTCAAATCAGAAGACGGAATGATTCAATCTGAAATATAGGAAACCTATTACATCGCGAAGCGCGCGCATGCGCGCGCGCGTGCGCGCGCGCGCGCGTCGGTCATCTGCATCACGGCGCTTTAACGAAGTTCTATAGAGTTTGGGCGATGATAACTCAGAAACCCAATCGGTAAACCCAGTGTAAAATTTCATGCTCAGATCAGAAGAGGGAATTATATGAATGTGGAATATGAGAAATTCAGCACAGCGCGCGCGCGTCGGTCATCTGCATCACGGCGCTTTAACAAAGTTCTATAGAGTTTGGGCGATGTTAACTCAGAAACCCAATCGGTAAAACCCCATGTAAAATTTCATTCTCAGATCAGAAGACGGATTTTTATGAATGTTGATTATATGAAACACGTTACAGCGGAGCGCGCGCGCGCGCGTCGGTCATCTGCATCGCGGCGCTTTAGTTAAGTCCCATCGAGTTTGGGCGATGTTAACCCGAAAACCCAATCGGGAAAACCCAATGTAAGCATTCATTCTCAGATCAGAAGAGGGAATTATATGAATGTGGATTAATAAGAGACACATTACAGCGGAACGCGCGCGCGCGTCGGTCATCTGCATCGCCGCGCTTTAGTTGAGTTCTATAGAGTTTGGGCGATGTTAACTCGAAAACCCAATCGGGAAAACCCAATGTAAAATTTCATTTTCACATCAGAAGAGGGAATTTATGAATGGTGAATATGAGAACCCCATTTTAGCAGAGCGCGCGCGCGCGCCGGTCATCTGCATCACGGCGCTTTAACGAAGTTCTACAGAGTTTGGGCGATGTTAACTCAGAAACCCAATCGGGAAAACCCAATGTAAAATTTCATTCTCAGATCAGAAGACGGATGTATATGAATGTGGATTATAAGGAACACGTTACAGCGGAGCGCGCGCGCGCGTCGGTCATCTGCATCGCGGCGCTGTAGTTAAGTTATATAGAGTTTGGGCGCTGTTAGCTCAGAAACCCAATCGGGCAAACCCAATGTAAAATTTCATTCTCAGATCAGAAGGCGGAATTATATGAATGTGGATTATAAGAAACGCATTACAGCGGAGCGCGCGCGCGCGTCGGTCATCTGCATCGCGGCGCTTTAGTTAAGCTCTATAGAGTTTGCGCGATGCGAACTCAGAAGCTCAATCGGGAAAACCCAATAAAAAAATCATTTCGCAGATCAGAAGAGGGAGCTATATGAATGCGGATTATAGGACAACTACTACATCGCGAAGCGCGCGCGTTGCACATTGAAAACCAGCCGATACGTGAGCGACGTGTCATCAGGGTGCGGCCCACAATTGTCTTCGCTGGACCAAAAACAAGACTCGAGGCGTCCAAACAAAACTCAAGACGTCTAAACAAAACTCAAGACATAGAAAAAACTCAAGGCGGACGATGGTCACCAAACAAAACTCGAGACAAGCTTAAAAGTTCTTCGATATCTCATGACACAAAAAACTCAAGACAAATCAGGCGTCTTGAAAAAAACTCAAGACGCTGGAGGTCAGGGAGAGGCCCCCGAGCGGCCTCAGAGAGCCCAAGATGACCTCCAAGATGGCTCAGGTAGCAGATGGCCGATAGCCGACAGCGGATAGCGGATAGCGATAGCCGATAGCCCAAGGATGCTCCAAACTGCCCCAAGACCGTTCCACGAGCGCCCAAGAGCGCTCCAAGAGAGCGCGAAGAAGCGGGCTGCCAGCTCCTGATCGGGGGAGCTGAGTTAGGGACCCCCCCCCCATCCTGTCATCGACGGCCTCCAAGATGACCCCAATAAGCCTTCCAGGGTTACCGAGAGGGTTCCAAGAGGGCCCCCAGAACTCCCAGAAGGCACAGGCAGCAGCAGCAACAGCAGCCACAATACTACCTCTAGACTCTAGATCTCTAGATGGTTCCATGAGTCCTCGTCCGCGTCGTCCTCATCCTAGTCCTTGGTCCCTAGCCCCTAGCCCCTAGCCCCTAGCCCTAGTCTCTAGTCCCTAGTCCCTAGTCCCGAGTCCCTAGTCCCTAGTCCCTAGTCCCTAGTCCCTAGGCCCTAGGCCCTAGGCCCTAGTCCCTAGTCCTCGTCCTCCTCGTCCCTCGTCCTCGCCCTCATCCGCGCGCCCTCGCCCTCCTCGTCCCTCTCGCCCTCCTCATCCCCATCCCCCATCCCCCATCCCCCATCCTCCTCCTCCTCCTCCTCCTCCTCCTCCTCCTCCTCCTCCTCTTCCTCCTCCTCCACATCATCATCCTCATCCTCATCCTCATCCTCTTCCTCCCCTCGCCCCCACGCGGCCCCCAGGGATGGCCGGATGGCCCGAAGAGGGCTTCCAAGACCACCCCCCTGCTCACAGAGATCTATCGGTTCACCCTGGTTGCTCGCTTTGTTTCTCTAGATTCTAGATCTTAGATTCCTAGACCCTAGGCCCTAGACCCTAGATGTATTTCTTCGACCCTTTTCCCGTCAGCTCTCGTGGGCTCGGCTTCTGAATGGGCTGGTGGGGATGCGCGATACGCACGCGCGGATACGCGGATACGCGAAGCGTGAAACATTCTCTTGATGGGTTGGTGGGGATCCGGATGCGAGGCGAATAGCTTTGCGTCAAGCTGTGTGGTTTCGGAGCTCCCTCTTGGATTGGATCTTGGAGCCCTCCTGGGCCCTCTTGCGACCATCTTGGGCCTTGGGCCCCTCTTGGAGCCGTGGGTGAGTCGCTCGGTCCCCTCAGTTTTCGGTCGGATGCGAATCGCGCGGTCTCCTCAGTTATCGGCTTTCGGTCGGGGGAGATCGTTGGGGACCCAACGATTTACCAATTTTCCCCCGACCGAACATTGAAAGGACAGAGCGACTCACCTCAGGCCGAGAATTGAGGGGGCCGAACGATTCACCTCCGATCAAACACTAAGTTGCTTGGCCGCTTGGCCCAAGCAACTGGACTGGGCATCATCTCTGGATGAGCCGACGGGGCATCGGAGACGCGAAGCGACAACGATTGACCCAACGGGTTGAAGTGTTCGAAAGTAGTCGCAATTGAAGTCAACGCGTCGCCATGCATGTAACTTCTCCGCTGCAAGGAAACTGCCCTTTCTGCTTGTGCCTTTCTGCGCCCCATGAATGAACTCAGCTGGTGAAGTTTTGCCTTTTCCTCCTCCAAAACGTCATGGCGCAGCGCGGCCGGCGGGCTCGCCTCGGGCAGAAGAACGAGCGCACGCGCGTCACCAGCATCAGCATCGTCGGCAGGAAGGCCCGCCTCAGGCAGAGGAACGAGAGCATGTGCGTCGCCAGCAGCAGCATCGCTGCCATTGCCAAGCCGCCGCATCTCTGTCTGCTGCAAGGCCCTGATGTGGCGATGGAGTGCTCGACCTTCCAGCTGGAAAGGCTCCATACCTTTAGCAATGCGGTCATTGGCAACCTTTACCTTGGCAGACACGGCTTGGCGCTGGGCATCTGAGAGGGCCCTATACTTCTCAGTCAACTCTTGCATCACACGTGTCCACGCATCATGCGTGACCTTTTGGCCAACAACATCAGGGTGACCACGGGTGCACTCGTGGACAAAAACTGACCAAGAGCTCATCCGTCGGCGCCTCGAGGGCGCTGGTGCATCTGAAGACTTGCTCTCGTCGGCAGGCGGCGCTTTGGCACCGCGGTCTTGCCGGGCACCAATGCCGAGAAATGCTGCGCTCACGGACGCCAAGTCTGGAATATGCGTTTGCAACGACATCAACTTGACGAGGCGACGCAATCGGGAATGCTTCGCCTCCAGCCGCGTGATGCACACCTCCATCATGCGACTGACGACGTCCCTCTCCAACTTCGCAAGCGGGCTGAGCAAATCTGGCGCCGTTGGGAATCGGCGGACGACGTCCGCCGTGTAGGGGTCAAACCTACATGGCCTCTCCTGACAGACGCGCTGAGCAGCTGCCAACTCGTCGGCTGCACCATGGATCTTCCAATGCAAGAACGGGTAATTGCTTTCAGCCATGACCAACAACTCATGCATTGCAACCGCGGCCCTAGCCGTCAACCGGAAATTCAAGCAGCGTTGGCGACGATCACGAGCATTGTCCGGAAGTGCCTCGGGCTTCTGAGCGGAGCGAGGAGGAGGAGGAGGGGGGAGGAGGAGGAGGAGGAGGAAGAGGAGGAAGCGGGGGGGAGGAGGAGGAGGACGAGGAGGAGGAGGAGGAGGAGGAGGAGGAGGAGGAGGGAGGAGGAGGAGGAGGAGGGGAGGGAGGATAAGGGATAAGGGATAAGGGATAAGGGATAAGGGATAAGGACGAGGAGGAGGAGGGGGAGGAGGAGGACGAGGAGGGGGGAGGAGGAAGGGGAGGAGGAGGCGGCAAGGACAATGCCTCCCACGCCCATGACGATGTCTCTGTCCGGACGAGCCTCCCATAGAGGATGAGCGCCTCGCTCGTGTAGTACCCATTCGCTCGCAACAAAACCTTATAGTCCCGAACGCCACCAGAAATCAGTTTCTGCTCCTGGCGCCCGGCCCACGCATGAGAGGAAGTGGCAGTAAGTTTCTTAAGCGTGAGGCGGCGGCTTGTGGCCACGAGCCTGATTGGTATCATCCTGCGCAGCGGCTCGCTTCTCCACCACGACGCACCTTTTCCACGCCAATTAGATAGCTTTTGGTACAGTGCGGAGTCTTGGCCTACAGAGGCCACATCTTCATGATCGTCTCTACCGCCAAGCATCTCGGATGCATCGCCCATGGCCAACTGAGCGTCCTGGTCCGCATTCGGAACCGCGATCTCTCTGACAGTCCTGGGAAACTTCTTGAGGACGAGGCGTCGGTAGTCCGAGCTGTAGATACCGTGGGCCGCATCGCCGATGATGACAACGTCGAGTACCTCTTCCATGCCGGTCCACTTCTTCTGCCCGAATACTTTGAGGCCGTTGATAAGGCAGCATGGGATCAGGGAGCGCTTGAAGTGCTTCAATGTCGTTTGACGATTCGGGCAGCATCCGAGCTCCACGTGGATGATACGATCTCTGTTGCGCCAGTCGTGGTTGCGCAGGACAGCGAGGACCTTGCGCTCCGTTCGCCCTCACCCCCTCCGGGGAAGGCGGAGAAGCAGAGGCAAAATGTCTGGGCGATCGACAAGCGGTCTGGGGCTTTGGGCCCCCCCCCCTCCCCTCCCAGGGCTTTTTTTTTTTGGGGGGGGGGGAGGGGTGGGGGCGGGTCAGCGAGGTGTTTGGGCGTCCGCTTTCGCCCTAGACCCTAGACCCTAGACCCTAGACGCTAGATCCTACATCCCTAGACCCTAGGCCCTAGACCCTAGATCCTAGATGGCCCCAAGATCCAAGAGGGCCCCCGAGGCTTCACGATGGCTCCAAGATGGCTCAAGATAGCGCAGGATAGTTTAGTTGGATAGTGGATAGTTCAATTTGACCTACATCCTACATCCTACACCCTACATCCTACATCCTACCCCGGGAGGCCCCAAGATGGCCACAAGACGGTTTCAAGTGCTATCGTGCAATCTGCTTTCGGGTATCGGAGACCCCTCAGGGCCCCTCCAAGAGCTCATCCTTCGAACACCGAAGGACACCTTATGATTTTTTGCCTTCTCGCCATTCCTCTTCCGACGCGCGTTTGAGGCCTCAAGATGGCCCCAAGATGGCCCGAGAAGGCACCGAGACCCCAAGAGGAGCGCAAGAGGCCGCCAAGACAGCCCCAAAAGCGCCCAAGAACGCCCCAAGAGGGCCCCAAGAGGGTTCCACGATGCGGTTTTGAGGGCCCCAGGGAGGGGCGGCACAGGTATGAGATATGGGACCCCTCCCATTTGACCGATGCCCTTCAAGATGACCTCTAAGGTGGCCCGGTGGCCCCAAGATGCCCTCCATGGCTCCCAAGAGGGCCCTGAGAGAGCCCCAAGAAGGCTCAAAGAGGGCCCCAAGAGCCCCCCCCAAAGAGCCCCAAGAGGACCCCAAGACCCAAGACCCTCCAAAAGAGCCCCCCACGCTGGTTCACTATATGTGTCCGCCATTTTCCGTCGGCTCTCATGGGCATGGCTGCCGAATGGGCTGGCGGGGTTACGGGGTGCGGGTTACGGGTTACGGCTTACGCGAAGCGTGAGTCCTCTGATTACATATTACACATTACACCAGAGGAAACCCACTTAGTGGTTCTCTGACTTCTGTCGCTGGTACCTCCATCGGCCCCCCTCTCGCCCCAGTGTGTGATTCAACTTTCTATCGTCTATCCTCTATCCTCTATCCGGACTCTGGACCTTTCCCCCTTCTTCCCCCCCCTCTTCCCCTCCTCTCTCTCCTCTTCTTCCTCCGCCTCCTGCTCCCCCGAGGCTCAAGTGAATCACCTTTCTCTTCCACTGTAGGTGCGTCGTATCAGGCCCAAGTGCAGGCCCTGAACACAATGCCGACAATAATGACCTCTTGTACGCCACCGCTTCGTCGCTCAAAACCAGGGCATGGCCCGCATACATGATGTCCAACTTATCTGATATGACATTCTCTAGCTCGACTTTGTAAGACTGCATCTGGCCGACGTGCATCAACGACAGCAGGAAATCTCACAGGCCCTCTAGGCTCTAGGGCCTAGGGCCTAGGGCGCGAAGTGATTTTGGGAGCTCATTCTCCCAGGAGGCCCTGGCAGTCATGTGCCAGCTGACTCCTGGGCCCTGGGCCCCTCTTGGGGCCATCTTGGGGCCCTCTCGGTACTGGTCATAGGCCCTAGGCCCTAGGCCCTAGGCCCTGAGCCCCAAGGGGGCCGCGCGACGGCCCAGGAGGGCCCTGGGCCCCAAGACGGCCCTGGGAGAGCCCAAGAAAGCCCCAGGACACAGGAGGGCCCCAGCAATCATGCACTTGTGGGCTCCGGTTGGTGCATTATATGCTTGCCCCCTTCCCTCTTGAAGCTATCGCGGGCCCCTCTTGGAGCCTTCTCGGGCCCCTTAAACCTTAAACTTAACCCTTGCACACTTAAACACTTAAACCTAAACACCTGCACACCTACAACCTACACCCTACACCCTACACCCGTCGGGCCCCTCCTGGAGCCTTCTTGGGGCCCTCATGGGCCCCTCATGGAACTCCCGCGTGGCAATCTTGAGTCCCCTGGACCTTTGGCCCTTGGGCCCCTTTCGGGGCCCTTTTCGTTGCGCAGCATGCTGCCTCGCTGCATGCTGCTACGCGCTGCGCTTCCCTGGTCAAGCCGACCCCTCGCCTAAGGGCTAAGGGCTAAGGGCTAAGCGGCTAAGCGCTAAGCATCTTCTCTGGGCTGGTGGCTGGTGGCTGGTGGCTGGTGGCTGGTGGGGATGCGTGATGCGTCGACGTCGGATGCGCGAAGCGTCAAGAATTGGTAAGACCAGTTACGTCGTCCATGACCAAGGAGTTCGTCTTGGCGCCGACGGTGACGGACTTGTGAGCCAAACGAGGAAACCTCGAAGTAACCCAGTCTGGATGCGCGAGCGAACGTGCTCTCTCGCAGCGGTCGTTGCCAGTGTAATCGTCGGTCGTTGCGAGTAGCCGCTTGGGCGTGTCCTTGAATATTTGGTCCACCATGGGATGCCGATGTTGTATTGATGTGGTTGCCGCGAGGAGGCACTCGGCAGTGTTTCGATCAACTGCTTGGACCCGCGTCGGCCGCCAACTCTGTGAAACCATGTAGGCTCCTGTGGTCACGTCCTGCAAACAAATGGCCCACTCAAACTCGCTCTGGAGGAGTTTCGCCACGCCGGAAGAATCCTGCACCCGTGTTTTGAGAGGCGTCTCGTCGTACATCAAACGCTCAATATAGAACGCTGGGCGGAGGGCGCCGGCATCAATCGCAGCGAACACTTCGTACAAAGTTTGCTCTTGGTCACGGAAGCTACACGGGGCAAGGGCCCCAGCCGTGACCTTCCTGGTGCGTTTGACAGTGTGGCGATTCACATCCAGGTACATCATTGCAGCAGTAAAATTGATCTGCCAGTCCTTGGCGCGATTCTTACACTCAGGGTCGAGGAGGTGCGAAGCGATCTTGAACATGCTGTCGTGCGTCGCACTTCTTGCCACAGCCGCCCCTGCCTCAGCGTCGACCTTCTCCGCGAGATCGAAAATGCTTGATGGGGGAAAATCAATCTTCTTCAGGGCAATGGCAGCTCGCACCAACTCAAGGTCCACACGAGCGACCAGAGGCAAACTGTCGGCAATGGTAACGTGCTGGAGAACATAACGGCCTGATGAATCTCGTTTCCTCGTGCCTGGTCGTGGTCGTGGGCGGGGGGCGTGAGCTTCTGGACCAACTGCAGGGGCCATGCATAGTGTCAACAGCATTTGTCTCCGGCGGGCTGTGTTGTATGGGCCGACTCTCTGACCGGGTTGGCGCCCTCGCTGTCGACGAATTGGCCGGTCATCTTCTTGATCGGCTCTCGATGCCGATGCCAACTCTGCATCGGCTCCCGATGCTGATGCCAACTCTTGATCGGCTCTCGATGCTGATGCCAACTCTTGATCGGCTCTCGATGCTGATGCCAACTCTGGATCGGCTCCCGATGCCGATGCCAACTCTGGATCGGCTCTCGATGCCGATGCCAACTCTGGATCGGCTGCCGCAGCCTCGCCGACCTAGGAAACCCAGAATTCTCGCCCTCTTTCTCTTGCCTTTTGCTCCTCCTTCTTCTCCTTCTCCTCCTTGGGGCCCTTCCTCGGTGCCCTCCTCCTCCTCCTCCTCCTCCTCCTCCTCCTCCCGCTTCTCCTCCTGCTCCTCCTCCTCCTCCTCCTCCTCCTCCTCCTCCTCTTCCTCCTCCTCCTCATTATCCTCCTCTTCCTCTGGGCTCTGGGGAGGGGGGGCGTTCTGTGCCACCCCCACCTCTTCCCCGTGGATGTCCTCCTCCTCGGAGAAATCCGACCGCCACGGCATCCGGCAGGCCGCCCCCCCCCCGAGGAAGAAGGGCCAAACGTGCGGCGTCAAGGAGGCTGCGGAGGAGCAGCAGCCATACATAGGCAATCGTGAAGTTCGGGGTTGAGGGTTGAGGACGGATGAGATCCGCCGCCGCCGCCGTCGCCATCGTCATCGCCGTCGCCTTCGTCGTCGTCGTCGTCGTCGTCGTCTTCGGCCCTCTGGGGGGACCCCCTGGCGCCTGAAGCAGCGCAAGGGAGCGAAGACGACGACGACGACGACGCGACGACGACAGCGACGGCGACGACGACGACGACGACGATGGCAGCGTCCGCGTAGCGGCCCCGCACGAATTTCGGCACACCCTTTACACGTTCTGACGCTTCGTGGCCCCATAGCCCATAGCCCATAGCCCACAGCCCCATAATGCACAGTATACAGTATACTCGTATACTCTACCCTCTAACGAAGGCCCCAGTGGCAGCGTTCGCATGACGGCCCCGCACCAATTTCGGCATACTCCTCACACGAGCTTCGTAGCCCCATGGGGGGCTCCAGCGCAAACGATATTCGCAACTGCGTCACCCAGGACTGCTATATAATATATAATTGGGTCTCTCGCCAGGATAATGCGATGTTGGCGATTCAGTTGCGTGCGCGTGTAACTTGGAGCCGTGGTCGGACGAACGCGAGACAATCGAGATCGCGTGAGATGAGCGCGGGTTTGTTGGAGATCGCGCAAAACGAGAGCGAGAACGATCGAGATCATTGGCGGCGAGCGCGAACAAGGTCGAGATCACCTGCGGCGAACACGAACATTTCGAGATCATCTGCGGCGAAACGCAAAAAACGTCGAGATCATCGTCGACGCACGCCAATTGAGCCGAGATCCTTTTGCCAAAAACGCGCATATGTTCGTTTGCGACGAGCACGACAATGTTTGAGATGATTTGCGGCGAGTGCGAAAACGAGCGGGATCAATTGGTCGAGCACGGTGTATGGTCGAGAGCGATCGATCGACATCGCTCGATGATCGGCATAAATCGATCGACAGAACATCGGCACAAATTAATTCCAACGGCAAAGCCAGCATCGTAGTCTCAGGCGTAGTGGGTGGTGGTGCGCGTGCGTGCGTGCGTGCGCGCGTGCGTGGTTGTGGTTGTGGTGGCGGTGATGGTGGTGGCGGTGGTGGTGGCGGTGCTGGCGGCGGTGGCGGTGGTGGCGGTGGTGGTGGCAGTGGTGCGGCGCGGTGGTGGCGGGCGGATGGGCGCGCGAGAAAGAGGCCCGCGCTGGGGCGAGAACGCCACCCTGAACGACGAAATGAGGCCCACGCTGCAGCGGGAGCACGATTCGGAACGATTCGGGAGCAGAAATGATGCCAGCGCCTCAGCGAGAGCAATATTTTTTATAAAACAAAAAAAAGCAAGCGAGAACCCAACTCCCGGGAATCCCGCGCGTAAAAAAAAAATGCGCGGGGGGGGGTCGGCCACTCCCAGAACGCCATCAGGGGAAGAGGGAGAGTAGTGTTCATTTGAGGGAGATTCTGTGGAACTACCGTCATCCTCACCCCCGGCGTGGGGAGCACAGAGGCCCAGAGCGGCCTCCGGCACCGTTTCCGGACAGATCCGCCGACGAATCCCAAACCGGCGCCCTCGTTTGAGACATCCTCACAAAACCGGCCCCGGGGGAGGTGCCCAGAGCGGCCTCCGGCACCGTTTCCGGACAGATCCGCCGACGAATCCCAAACCGGCGCCCTCGCTTGAGACATCCTCACAAAACCGGCCCCGGGGGAGGTGCCCAGAGCGGCCTCCGGCACCGTTTCCGGACAGATCCGCCGACTAATCCCAAACCGGCGCCCTCGCTTGAGACATCCTCACAAAACCGGCCCCTGGGGAGGTACCCAGAACGGCCTCCGGCACCGTTTCCGGACAGATCCGCCGACGAATCCCAAACCGGCGCCCTCGCTTGAGACATCCTCACAAAACCGGCCCCAGGGGAGGTGCCCAGAGCGGCCTCCGGCACCGTTTCCGGACAGATCCGCCGACGAATCCCAAACCGGCGCCCTCGCTTTAGACATCCTCACAAAACCGGCCCCGGGGGAGGTGCCCAGAGCGGCCTCCGGCACCGTTTCCGGACAGATCCGCTGACGACGAATCCCAAACCGGCGCCCTCGCTTGAGACATCCTCACAAAACCGGCCCCGGGGGAGGTGCCCAGAGGAGCCCAGAGCGGCCTCCGGCACCGTTTCCGGACAGATCCGGTGGATCCGCTGGATCCGAACGAATCCCAAACCGGCGCCCTCGCTTGAGACATCCTCACAAAACCGGCCCCGGGGGAGGTGCCCAGAGGAGCCCAGAGCGGCCTCCGGCACCGTTTCCGGACAGATCCGGTGGATCCGCCGACGAATCCCAAACCGGCGCCCTCGCTTGAGACATCCTCACAAAACCGGCCCCGGGGGAGGTGCCCAGAGGAGCCCAGAGCGGCCTCCGGCACCGTTTCCGGACAGATCCGCTGGATCCGCTGGATCCGCTGGATCCGGTGACGAATCCCAAACCGGCGCCCTCGCTTGAGACATCCTCACAAAACCGGCCCCGGGGGAGGTGCCCAGAGGAGCCCAGAGCGGCCTCCGGCACCGTTTCCGGACAGATCCGGTGGATCCGCTGGATCCGCTGGATCCGGTGACGAATCCCAAACCGGCGCCCTCGCTTGAGACATCCTCACAAAACCGGCCCCGGGGGAGGTGCCCAGAGGAGCCCAGAGCGGCATCCGGCACCGTTTCCGGACAGATCCGGACAGATCCGGTGGATCCGCGCCCCGGGGGAGGTGCCCAGAGGAGGAATGAGGATGAGGAGGAGGAGGAGGAGGAGGATGAGGAGGAGGAGGAGGAGGAGGAGGAGGAGGAGGAGGAGGAGGAGGAGGAGGAGGAGGAGGAGGAGGAGGAGGAGAAGATGATGGAGCTGCGGGGTGGAGGAGGACAGACGGAGGCAAGAGAAGGATGGAGGAGGAGGAGGAGGAGGAGGAGGAGGAGGAGGAGGAGGAGGAGGAGGAACCTCATCCTCACCCTCGCCAACAGGCGCACGCACCTTCTTCTATATACAGAAACTCCCGATCAACCGCAGAGCGGCCGGCTAGTATTGAGTAATTGTGGAAGGAGGGGAGGGAGGGGAGGGAGGCAAGCTAGGTGCGCTCGCGTCATATCTGACGCCCTACCCCCCCCCATCCCTTACCATGGCGCTGATTTTCTCTATCCGCGGACGCGTGTCGTAGCGGGCTTGTGGCTCCGCGCGCGCGTGCGTAGTGGGTGGTGGCGCGCGTGCGTGCGTGCGTGCGTGTGTGCGTGGTTGTGGTGGTGGTTGTGGTTGTGGTGGTGGTGGTGGTGGTGGTGGTGGTGGTGGTGGTGGTGGTGGTGGTGGTGGTGTGTGCGTGTGTGCGCGTGTGCGCGTGCGCTGTGGCATGGCACGGGAAATGAGGCCAGCGCTGCAGCGGGAGCACGAGTCGAAACGGGCGGAAGCGCGGAAATTACGCCACCGCTGCAGCGGGAGCGCGATTCGGAACGAGCGGAAGCACGGGAATGAGGCCAGCGCTGCAGCGGGAGCACGATTCGGAACGAGCGGGGCCCGAAAATGAGGCCGGCGCCTCAGCGAGAGCAGCATGTTGAAACAAATGCAAGCGAAAACCCAGCCCCCGGGAATCCTGCGTGTAGAAAAGCAGGACGCAGGGGGGGGTCGGCTACTTTCAGGCCGTCATTGGGGGGAAGAGGGAGAATAGTATTCATATTGAGTAATTGTGGAGGAAGAACAAATTGAGCGTCTGATTGGCCCCAGTGGCGTTGCGCCAGGTACTCGGCCGCTGCTTCCGCATGCTGGTCAAAAGCAATTGTTTTGCCGCGGATATCTCTTGCGTGGTAAGGCTGCGGTTGGTCGTCGGATCTTAGGCTCCGAATTCCCATCCATCTGTCGCGGATGTCTAGGTCTCTGGAGAGCGTTTGCAGAACGGCCTCTTTCTTGTCCCTCCGCTTGCTTTTTCTCAATTCTTTGTCCAGCCGGTCGAACCCCCGTGGGACCTGCGCACGCACCGCGTCCCCGCGCGCGGCGAGGAACTGCCCGGTGCGGCTCGAGAAAGCGATGCTTATCGCACGCGCCGGCGCTCTCGGCATAAGCCTCTCTGCTAGAGTGGCAAGCTCAGCAGCGTAAGTTGACGGGTCCTTCAGATCACTGCACCAGGCGGAGATCTCCCGATTAACCCCAGGAAGCATTTAAGAACCCCCCCGGCGATATCTTAGCACCGCATTTTTATTCGATATTCCGAGGGGCCGAAATAACCGCACGATAGGTTTAGCACCCGGACACACAACAAATTCGCGGAGGCCTGGCCCCTGGGCTACAATCGAAGTTCGAAATTCAAATCTGCGTGGCTCCTGGTGCCAGGTAACGCTTCCAGGGTGCGGAAGGGTTATCGATTTGCCGGAAGGGGAGGGGGGGCTCTTAAATGCTTCCTGGGGTTAATAGCATCCTTATCAACATCCGAGCATTCTGCGCGCTTGATCCTCCCTCTTCCGGGCTGGGGCAGTGCGTTGAGCCGCGCCCGGACAGTGGCCCATGCGGGATAGTGGTCAGTGTTGATATTAGCGTCGGTGTCAGTTTCAGCGTTTGTGATTGAGTTTGTCCACTTCCGCGGCGTGATGATGAAACCGAGTTGTTCATTGGCGTGGCGGTGAAAAGGTGGCAAGCTCTGTACGTGGCAAGCTTTTTGTCGGGTGTTCGAAACCACGTGCTGGCTAGACGTAGGTGGTTCAGGCTTGCAAGCTCTATGAGTAACTGGCGGTTTCGACAGACCTCTGGCGTCATGTCATATGGGTTAGCTGAAATGGCGTGGAATGGTTGCGGCCCAGCCGTGCTACTCTCATCGTCACCGTATCGCGTCTGCACTCTGACGTTAAAATCACCCAGCATGTAAGTCGGCCCTCGGTTGTTGTGTGTGTGGCGTACGCGGCCTGCAGTTGTTCGTAAAACGTGTCGTTCTCCTCTTCTGGTCTGAATGCCTGGGGAGCGTAGAGTGCAAACAAAGCGATTGGTCTTGCGTGGTTGAGTTTGAGGACGCTGATTCGGTCATTAACGGGTTCCACATCTGTCACGCACTTCGTTAGATCGTCGCAAATAACAAAGCCCACTCCGGCTGCAAACTGCCCCGCCGAGACGCGTTCTTCCCCGCTGAAGAACCAAGTGCGCTCGTTCCGTGACTCCTTGCTGTTTTGAAAGATGTGCGTTTCCTGGAGTGCCAACATATGAATGTTTGTAGCTCCTATCCATGACTCAATGTCCTCCCGCTTCCCTGCTTGTCTCATCCCTCGTGCGTTGAATGTGGCGATTCCTAATGACGTTCCAACGGGCACTTTGCGTGATTACGGCGACTCCTGGGTTCCTGAGCCGTGGCTGGAATCATTTTTTGCTTGCTTCGAGAATGCGTTGCCCCCTCTGCGTGATGAGCGCTTCGCGCTCGCCTTCTTGCTTCTCTCCGTTTCGTCGTTCGTTGTTGCTGTCGCCTGGCCTGAGCCAGGATGCCCCTCAACCCGCGCGCCGTGTTCCGCGGCCTCGAGTCTTCGGAAGCCACATCGGGGGCGCGGCTGTTCGGTCTCCGCTGGGGCGGACCACGCGGCTGACCCGCTGCACCGCTGACGGTGCTATCACTGGCGTGATCGGTGAGAGGGTCGCGCCCCTCGGCTGTGGGGGAATTTCCTTCTCCTGCCACCTGGCGTTGCGCATGATGCGAGAAAGGCTGCGGCCAGTCCTCGCTTCGCGCGGGGCCCGCCCGAAGGGCTGCTGCCAGTCCGGGCCGGCCGCCAGAGCGACGACGGGCTGTTGCCCCTCCGCCGCCTGGCATCTTCAGATTCACATGATTCACTTTGCCCCGAGAAGGGGTGCGTGCGTTTATGCCTCGCAATTCTCGTAAATTCCGGTTGTGCTTCCCAGGAAGGGTCGCTGAGATAGCGAACGCGGTGCCCCCCCCTGTTGCCCGGGGCGCTCGCCGGTGTCTCTCTGCAAGCAAGTGCTCCTTCGAGTAAGCGCAGGACATGAGATTCCGTCCGTCCGGGGCCGCCTGCCCCCGTGGGGGCTGAAAAAAACGGTCGCGCTGCCCTAGCCGCGTCTCCGCGAGGAGCCGGGCAGGGCCAACCTTGCTTCCGCTCGGCTGCTCCTCGCGGCCAAGCCCGTCGCTGTGCTTATCTCCGTCGCCCCCAGCGCGCCCGCTGCCCATGCTTCGGCGGATCTGGGGGGCGGGGTTGGGAGAGGGGGGGGGGGGGGCGAGGCGGGGAGAGGAGAGAGGTGTTCGCGCGTCCCGGGCCCTCCGCCCGCCCCTGCCTCAGCGCCTTGGGCTTCTTCCCCACTGGCGTGGCCTTGTCCAGCGCGGTCGTCTCGATGGCGTGCAGCTGGCTCTTCTCCCCGGCCTTCTCCACGAAGCGCCCCCCGAGGTCGTTGCCGTCGCGGCCCCCCCCGTTGTGCTTGATGCTCGTCTTGAGCGCCGCGGTGGTGATCATCTCTTCGTCGTCGTTTGCTCCTGCGAGGATGCGCGCCCCGTCGTGCCCTCCCAGCGCGATGCACCACTCTGCCTTGCACGTGGATGCCGGCCGCCACGTGTAAAGGGAGTTTCCGGCGTCCGGGCCAAGCATTTCCTTCAGCACAGCGAACGCGACGCGCGGCATCTCGGACACCATGTGCTTCAGCGGCCCGCCCCCCATGTAGCAGAACATCACATCAGACTGGCCCCTCGTAGCGATCCAATTCGGAATCTCGTCGAAAATGCATTCTCTGGCGGCCTGAATCTCCGCCTGCACTATCGCCGTCGCCCCCTGCGGGCTCACGCTGCTGATGTCGTCCAGGACCGTGGTGCTCAGCTCCTCCGCAAGCCCGTCTACGGCCAGGTAGAACGCCTTCATGGTGACACTCTTGCTCTTCTTCTGGAGCACCGCGGAATTGGCGCGCAGGGCGTCGAGCTTCTGCAAGGCCTTCGTCTGCGCACCCGTGGCCACCCACAGGCGCTCCACTTTGTCCACGAGCTCGGTGCCAAAGCCGTCCTCTTCCATACTGCGTCATTTGCCGCTCCTTCCCTTGCTGTTCTGCTTGCCCCCGTCCTTATGCTCCTCGTAGCCGTCCTCCTCCTCCTCCGTGGCCTTCCCCCCCTGCGTCTTCATCCCGTGCCCGGCGGTGTCGAGCCTCCTGCGCGCTGCCTTCTGGTCTGCCAGAAGCTCTTCCACCCGCTCCCAATGCGCGGACATCGTCAAAGAGACGCCCTCTGAGAACCCCTTGTCCAACCGTTTTCTCCTCCAGAAGCCTGTTCTGGAACTCCCCCTTCGACTCGATAGACGGCGCGTCCCTCCCACTGTTGCCTGTCTCTCTACCGCTGCTGTTGCAAAGCTGACCTGAGCCACAGCAGCTGGATTGGAAGAAATGGATGGGATAATATAAAATGGGTTGGATTGGCCCGCCGCAGGCGAACAAACAAATGAATTGATGGATTGGGCTGGGTGAACTGGATGGGGTGGGATAAGATAAGATGGGACAAGATGGGTAACATAAGAAAAGATGGATTGGATTGGACCAGGTTGATCGGATGAAATAAGCTGGATTGGATCAGAAAGCCCGCCGCAAGCGCCGAAAACAATGAATTATGAAATTGCCGACGCGCGTCGGCGCCGGGGCGCCCGGGGCACTCGGGGAACCGCCTGGCCCAACTGGGGCACCCCCCGGCCACCTGCGGACGGGGAACGGACTTTCGCTCCTACTGACACCCGGGACACCGCCCGGCCCAACTGGGACACCTCCCAGCCACTGGCGAACGGGAACGGAGTTTCGCTCCTACTTCGGCCTAGCTACAGGAAGATCACGCGCGGCTTCGCCTCGCCAGCGCGCGCGACGCGAACGCAGAACCGAAACCGATTCCCCGGCGGGGGGTCTCCGTTTCACTGCGATATCACCCCCCCGCCTCCGATATATATATACACACATATCTATATATATAAGTATACATGTATATATATATATATATATATATATATATATATATACGTCTCCGTTTCACTGCGATATCACCCCCCCGCCTCCGATATATATATACACACATATCTATATATATAAGTATACATGTATATATATATATATATATATATATATATATATATACGTATATGTATATATATAAATATATGTATATATGTGTAGTGGCGCTTCGCGCCGTGCACCTTTGTCGTTGAAGATGGGTACGCAGGCGGAAATGGCAGGAAGGTCAAGCGGACAATTTAACGATAACTCCTTGCTGCCATTTTCTGGCATCGCCATTCGAATAATGTTGTTCGTTTTCCTTCCTCCATGCTTGCTGTTCCTCATTCTCGCCATACCCTGGGCATTCTCCGCATCCTCCTCAGCTCTTTTTGCGGGGGCTCCTCCTTGGAGAGCCTCTGGGGGCGATGCGAAAGTTCCCAAGCTTTCTTAAAGCCTTCTGGAGGCCCCCTGGGCGTGTTCTGGGGGCATCTGGGGCTTCCTAAGGCCAGCCTGCCTCTAACAGCGGTCTCCCTGAACGCCCCGGTCACGATTTGGAGTGCTTCGGAGGGCGTCTTGGGGCCATTTTGGGCCGCCATGGGGTTCTCTTAAAGCCATTCTGGACCCCTGTTGAGCCGTTTGGGGGTTCTCTTGGACTGCCTGGAAGCCCTCTCGGATGGTTGCTGGGCGATTTGGGGGCCTCCCAGGCGACTTGGGACGCCTAGAAGACCGTTGTCTTGGAGCGTCGGAAAGCCGAAAAGAGGAGCACCCCAAATTCACCAAAAACCTACATTAAATGAATTGTTTTTCCCTCTTGGGGCCATCTTGGGGGTGCTCTTGGAGGCCTCTTGGTGCGTTTTGGACCGATCTTTCGGGGTATGACGGCTTCTTGGAGCGCTCTTGCGCTGTCTTGGGGTTCTCTGGGGCGTCTCCGATGACCCCCCTGATCGCCCTAGGTGTGCTGCGAAGGCATGGCAAAACGCTATGCGAGGCCCTGGGGGCCGCTTCGAGGCCCGTCCGAAAGGCCCCCAAACCCCAGATCCCGGGAGGCAGTTTTTTTTGTTGGAGGGGGGGTGACGGGTTTCCCCCCCGCCTGGGCTTGTACAAATATAAGAAGAGGAATATGTAAATGTACATAAAGATTCCCGATCACATGTGAGTGCCCTCTCGTGAGCTCCTTGAGAGCGGCAAAGATCGGGCCCTCGTGGAATTGCGCTATAGTGCGCGGGGGCTGAAACGAATGATGCCGAAGGGCCGCCATGTCCGCTGCAACTGGGCCCGACGCGCGCGCCCGTTCCACTTGGAGCTTTTGTTGTCGGGGGTTTGTTGAATGACGTCGTCGCCCCTGAAGCCCCCCCCCCTTCGCTAGATCAGGCGCGCTTCTCTCCCCTCTGGCATGGCGCGCGCTTTCTGAGGGCTAGTGGCGCCGTCCGCATCGACCGCCCACGGCGGGCGCATCTCTTCGGGGGGCGACGGGCAGGTGCCGAGGCAGGAGCGACTGCAGACTGTGATCGCAGATGACAGGTCTTAGCGATCTCCCCCGTCGCGGATAGTTACGCCGGGGCCCTGAAATTTGGGAGCAGGGGCAACTGTCAAGCCGGCGGCGTCGCATCCCGAGTCGATGTCCATAGCGGCGGACGCGCCCATGCCTGGGGTCACCATGCCACGATTGGGAGCCCAAGTAGTGGCATGCGGGTCGAATTCTCCCCCATCTGTAAAGAGTTCGATGTTGTCGACCAGTTCGCCTTCGAACTCCAGGCATGATCTGCATGGGGCATGTTCTTTCACGTGAGCAATGGTTTTCGAAGAAATCCAGCTCTTCCCGACCGTGCTACGAAGATTGTTAATGTGCGTTTTGGTAATATTCTCGAAGGCGCCAGCGTATTCCATCTCGTCATCTTTCCGACGGAACAGACAGTCGGCGTCGTTTGGAATGGCAATCCTCGTTCGGTCAACTGCTGCCAAAACGTGCCAAACATTTGTGAATTCCATATTTCCGTTAATTGCTTCGAATGGGATGTAGAATCTCGGGCGCATTCGGATTCTTGCCCCATTTCATGCCAGCCCGCGGAAAGCCCCCGCGCCCTCGTTGACCCCACCGAATGAGGAACACTGGGATCAACATGTTCCGATGGCCGAATGGCTGCGCCACCCTGAGATTCACCTCGCAACGGAGCGGAGACGCCTCCGCCAGCCGAGCCGGCGGAAGTGCTCTTAGGACGATTCCCGGGGGCCCTATTCGCTTTCGGAGGCGGTGACTTGAAGGGCGGTCGTGGCCCCATGCCCGGGGGCGGTGCCTTATAGACCCGTTCCTCTGGGTCGACATTATGCGCCGGCCGGGGCGGGGCCCTGGCTTCGGGGGAGCTTTCCTAGGCTCAGCTCCCTTGCCTTTCTATGATGCGGAGACCTCCATCGCCCTCTTCTTCTGCCTGAATTCCTTTATTTCTCTCTGGTCCTCCATCGTCTTCTTCTGCGTTCCTGCAGCATGAGAATCGCCTTCCGCTCTATGCATGGCGGCTGATCTCGCCGCTCTTTGCGCGTCGGCGACGATGTCTTCAAAATGCTAGATTCGCTGTTCGGCGTCTTCGACGGGCCGTGCTGTGTCATCGACAGAGCGGCTCTCTTGTCTGTCGGATTATGGGACCCGTTGTTCGGCGGTCTGCGTCATCTTCCGCATTCGATATTCCGTGATAGCGGGCGCCTGAATGAGCGCCAATTTGAACGACTGTCGGCATCTTCGTGCCCCATCGCCACCCTCCATGAGTCTGCCGGCTGAGCCAGCCGCCGCAGGGGTGCGAGCGTCGCCCGTCGAACCCTTGACAGCCTCCATGTAGGACCTCCACCTTGGATCTGTCGCGTTGCATATGGGCGCAAGGGGGCCGTGTGTCTCTTCGACCAGCACGGGCCGCGACTTATGCCGATTCGATAACGCTACAGGCGGGCCCCTAGCAACAAGGGTACTGAGCTCAAGGATGGGGCAGTGATTCTCAAACAACTTGGACGAAATCAACTCGCGTTTGTCCAGAGGGTCAAATCGCGGCAATGGCTGGACCGCTTCTGGTTCCAAATATGATCCCGAGCCTGGTGCCCATTTTGACTGCGCGGCGCGAATCCCATCGCGCCCCTCCTTTCTTCGCCTGCACTCAATTCCGAAGTCTGTCTCCATTGCCTCTCCCGCGGGGTGCCGGCGCGCGTCGAAGCAGCGCCCGAGCCAAGCCCGCGTCGCATAGCGCGGCGGGGGTCCAAGCGTCGAGACGCAGTTCAAGTAGCGCGCGCAGTGTGTTTTGTGGCAAGCCTGTGACTTCGCGCCCGTGCATCCATAGGTTTTCACGCAATCAGGCGGACCAGTGAAAATGAGATCTACCGTCCACCAGATACCATCCGCAACTGTGTTCTTTTTCTCTCCTCGGCAACGAAAGCGCAACAGCGCGGGGCCTCTTAAACGCGACCCGGGGGCGCAAGGCCCACCAAGCACCTGGCAATGGCCGAGCGCCCAATGCGCGCAGTGGTGCCAGTCATCTAAGTAATCAAAAGTTCAGCTGAAGCGCGCTGCCTGCTGAAGTTGCTCGAACTTCTCCGCGAGGAGGGGGGCGAAAAGAAGAGGATATGGGCACGCAGTGCAACGGCCCTCCTCGGAGCCTGCCTGCTGGACACAATCGCCGCCCAACGGCAAAGCGCCGAGGGGCTCTTCGTCGAGGCCAAGCCGAGGCCAGCAACGCAATGAGTTTGGAAGGATACAAGTGCGCCCCATACCTGCGGAGCCCACACTCTGGCGGACCATCGGAGACCAGATGGGGGCCAGGCAGAGGGCAGCGAAACAGGGCCGCCTGCGCGATGCGTCATCACAGAGGCAGGCCCGCGCCTGCAGCCCCCAAGCCCTGGCGGACCAGCGGGGGCCAGAGGGGGGCGCAGCAAGGCCATGCAACCGCAGAGCCGGGACCCTGGCGGACCATCGGAGGCCAGGGGGGGGCGCGGCGGCAAGGCCTCGGACCCCGAAGCGCCTGCTGACCCAAGGCCGAGGAGAGAGGGGGCGCGCGAGCGCGAGTGCAGGGCAGGCTGCAGACTGCGACATCGAGAAGCGCGCGCCATTGAATTCCAGACTTCAGCAGAAGCCGCCAAAACAAAAACTCGACACAGGATGAACAGGGGGAGGAGGAGGAGGGGGGAGAGGGAGCGGGAGGGGAAGGAAGGAGCCCCTTCAGAAGCACTTCCTGTGAACGATGGTGGGGCCAGGCTCGCCGCGCTCGCCCTTCGAAAGTCGCGCCCGCTGGAAAGATGGGCCCGCCGATCCACGCGAATGCTTGCGCACGGGCGCGGCCGCGACCTTGATTTGCATCGTCAATGGCGCCAGGGCGGACAACTCCTGAATCATTCGCCCCCCGATCCCGGGGGGCATGGCGGCGCCGCCGGACAGCGCCGTGTTGGCGTAGAAAATCTCGCGCATGTCGACGTCGCACTTCATGATGGACTGGGAGGTGGTGTCGTGGATGCCGCTGGCTTCCTTGCCGACGAAGCTGGTTTGGAATGGCACCTCGGGGCGGCGGAAACGCTCGCTGCCCGCGATGATGATGTTGCCGCCCGGAAACTCGCACGTCTTCTCCTTGCCCGAAACCTCGGTGGCAACCTTCATCTCCGCGTCGACATCGAGGCCAATGTAGCAGAGCTTCTCCGTGGCGTCGCGCAAGATCTCGCGCTCAGATGTGGTCGTGAAAGAGTAGCCGCGCTCAACGAGGATCTTCATCAGGCACTCCGTGAGGTCGCGGACGGCCAGGTCTAAGCGCGAGATGGTGCGCGGCAAGGCGCAGCCATCGTAGACGGGCACCGCGCGCGACACATCTTCGCCATAATCCATCACGATGCCAGTGGCACGGCTGGGGGCGCGCATCGAGGGCACTGCCTGGGTGGCCGCGTGCATTGCGGGCACGTTGAAGGCCTCGAACATGATCTGGGTCATGCGCGCGCGATTCGCCCTGGGGTTCAAGGCCGCCTCGGTGAGGAGCACGGGGTGCTCATCCAGTGCCACGCGGAACTCTTTGTGGAACGCGTGGTGCCAAATCTTCTCCACGCCGCCCCAGTTCGCCACGATGCCGCGCTCGCTGGGGCACTTCAGCGCCAACGCGCCGCGGAGAGGAGGAGGGGGAGAGATCGGACAAGTAGGCGGACCAGGGTCCGTCCGCGAGGCGCACTGCGGTGCGACAACTCGCATGCACTATTTGCGGCGGTGCAGCCTTAAGATACGAGGGCGGGCTACAAAACCCCCTCCCCGGCGCAGTGCGACAGACGCTACAGACGGCGGACAGACGATGAAGATCTCACCTGACAGACCGCGTGAGGTAAAAGGCCCCAACAAGAAAGGCGACGTGCTGGCACGTGGCAAGGCGGCTTGGCGGACCGCCAGTTGGGCGCTTGGCCGCTAAGCGGCGCGCAGTGACGGGGCACCCCCCGCCCCCACGCCCTGACACCGTGGACGCGGAGCCACACGTACACACGGGCAGGCAGAAAGGAGGAGATTAGCGCGGGGCACCAGGTGGAGCGCCGCGGAACGATGACAACATAGCTTGGATGTTGAGTGACGGCACGACACCATCGGGCGAGGTCGTGAGCAGCTCGGCGAAGGCTCGCCCAGCGCTGTGGAGGCGCTGGAGTAGAGGACCTTGACGAGCTTGGGCAGCGGCGAGGTCCGCGGCGAGAGCTAAGCACCTCTGCTGAAGGGCAGCCATAGCCTGTGACAGCTCGGTTTCACGGTCGGTGAGAGGTGGCTGCTCAGTGACATCCGCCGAGGATCTCGAGACAGAGGCGAGGTCCTCGGTACGCCTGTCCAGGTGGGCTAGCGGCGTGCGGGACCCTGAACGCTGACGTCCGTCACCCTTGAAAGGTGACTGGAGGGGCCGGCGCGACCCCAGGGCTGGAGCCGCTAGGGCCGCGCCCCGAGAGGTCAGGGGAGCCGCTTCCTCTCGCTCAGCAACGGAGGAAGCGTGGGTGGGGCACGAGGGCCTGTCTGGTTTAGTACCCTGCGGGGGGGCTGAAGCCGCCCCCGCGGGTCGCTGGCGATGGGGAGGCGGAGTGGTATGCGCGGTGGGACCAGTCGTGATGCCGTGCAAGGCCGCTGAGGTCGGTCGCGTAGAGGGTTGGTGTCTCGGTGGGGCGGCATGGTCGGCAGCGTGTGGTGTCGGCGGTGCGTCCTCAATGCCACTCAATCCTCGGGGGGCACCCGGGTCGTGGTCGGCGTCTTGGCGGTGACCGATATCGTCGTATGTGGGCGTTAACGCTCTTGGGGACGGCGTCGCAGTAGGGTTTGCGAGGTTTCCCGACGGGGCGGGGTTTTCGTTGGCTGGTCCGTCGTCCAAAGCGTCCGATCCCCCACCGAGGCTGAAAAGGTCATCGTCCTGCTCATCAGCGTCTTGAAAAGGAACGGCGTTGTCATGTGGGTGGGCTGACGCACTCAATGGCGGAGTCGGGGGCGCCGTGCGGGTGCCCGCCGGGGCAGGGTTGGCGCTGGCTGACTCGTCGCCCAGGAAGTCCAAACCTCCACCAAAGCCAAACGGGTCGTCCTCCTGTTCGTCGAATAACACCCGTTGGGCCTCGGCCCAGAGCTCGTCGGGGTTTTGTGGGATGTCTGGTCCAGCCGCGGGTGGAGCCTGGTCAGACAGCAGGGGATTTGGTTCCATTTTGTTTAGTTCTGCAGCTGTGAACCCAGCCCTGCGGTGTGGGAGAGGAAGTGTACGATGTCTCCGCTCGTAGATGGCAACGGCGACTCCATGGAGCACGGTCGCTTGGCGGTGTCGTGCTTTGGCAGCTTCAACGATGTCGTCTGGAAGGTTATGAGTACGTGCCGCCGCTGTGGCGAGGGCGTCAGCCTGACGATTGAACTCCTCCGCGATGGGCCCGATGAGCCCGAGGTCGATGCCCGTGTCGCCCTGGTGGCTAGCGACTTTCTCTACGCGGAACATGTTTGGCTTGGCCATGACACATCGGTGGACCTTTTCCCAGAACTCCACGTGCGTGCCCTGCGGAGGTGAGTGTCCGTCGATGATCCTTTGGAAGCCGTCGACCACCGCCTGGTTGTCCACGAAGACGTGTACGGGCCGTTCAGCACATGCCGTGAGGTGGACAATGGCGAGGGTCTCCGCAAGCTGTGCGTTCTGCGTGGTGCCGTGAACGCGCGCACTGTAGTTCATGCGGTGGTCGATGCCGTAGTAGACGCCGTAGCCCGCTCTTGCAAGCAAAGGGATGGCTTGGTTGGTGCATGCACCGTCCGTGGCAGCGTAGACCCATGTCCAACCAGTGTCGTGGTCAAGGTAGGTGGTGTAGGAGTCCTGGGCTGAAGCCGCAGGATCTCCCTCAGGCGGGGGCCGCGGTATGGGTTGAGGTAGCGGGTCCCTCGCGAGGTCGGCTTGCAGATCGAGGAGGGCTGGGTCCTCATCGAAGAGCCCGCAATGTCTTGTGTGCGGAGGAAGACGGGCCCACTGCTCGTCACTGATGAGGGTGGTGAGAGGGACTCTTTCACGGGCCCAGCACTTGCAGTCACGCACAGTGTGCTCCTGAGTTTCCTCTTCCTCATCACAGTAACGGCAAATAGGGCTGGGATCAGCGGACGTATTTGATCGAGAACGTCGCTGTTGGGTGTGGTCCCCGCCCGACAGGTAGTTTAAGAGGAGCGCCAGCTGCCATGCGTTGCATTTGGCAGCTCCTTTGGTGCGGGCGAGCCACGTGCTGGCGAAAAGGTCGAGGCCCTGTCTGACCGAAGCCAGGTGTCCCAGGTCATGACGCCGTGGCTTGATTTTTCTCAGAAAGGCTCTGCGTTGCGAGGCGCGCAGCATGTGAAGGAAGGCGTTTTGGGGAAGGTTCAGCCAACTGATCTGACAGCCCCAGTCGTCGTACATGGTGCCAAATGTGGGCCAAGTCCAACGGAGCTGCTGAAGCGTCTGAACAAGTCGTCCAACAGGTCCTCCGCCAAAAAGGGTCTGGACATGGTGTTGGAGATCCCTGACGAGGCCGCAGAGAGTGGCGTCGCGGTTGACCTGTCGCCGCAGGCACAGGAAGACTTCACGCTGCATAATGGCGTCAATCTCCAGGGCGTGCCCTGGGACGCACACGGCCATGAGAGTCCAAAACTCGACCCACCTGTTTCCCTTGGGGCGGATAGCCGCCTTAAGGGCATGGTTGTAGGCAGTTTTGACGGGGCCTGATGGGGCTTGGATGTCAGTGCCCGTGGTACAGACGCTGGCAGCAAGGGAGCGGGCGTGCCGCGCCTTAATACGCATCGGAGATGGGAGCTTGCCAATACGCGGCAGGCGACTAGTCGCCCTGCGAACACGGGCGTCAGCGGTGGCCGTGAGGTTGAGCGCGGCTGGAGCCGGCGCTGCCTCGGCGTTGATGTAACTTCCGACGAGCTTGAAGGAGTCGACCACGCGTAAGGGCCGTTCCGCCAAGGTGAGCTGGGTAACGGCGGTGTGAAGCTCGTCAGTAAGCGCCCACCCCGCCACTTTTCCAGGATGAATGCGTTGACCAGAAAATCGATCAAACTTGGCGGTTTCATCAAGAGATTTCTGCAACTCGGGCGCGGTGTGGGTAGTGGAGTTGCTGTCGTCAACAAAAGTAGTGCTGAGTGACCGCGGCACGTAACGATGCTGTCTCTTGGTCCAGACGCACATGAGCAGCTTAATGTCGTCCAGGGACCAAGAGCTTCCCTGGAGGTGACCGTTTGTCCTGGCCAGTTCCTTAGAGTACGCACCGTTCATGCGGATGTAACGTTTGTGGCGCCTGTAGAAGTTTCTGCGGACAGTAACGATGTCTTGGGGACACCCCGCGTGAAGCGCGAGGTTAAGGCATATGTCCGTGATGAGATAGTCGAAACACTTCTGACGGTCCAGGGCAGCTCCAGCCAAGGGAAGGAGAAGGGCTCTGGCGTGTTCGATGCGAAGGGCGAGAGAAGTGCTGACGTCCCCAATGGTAGCTTTGGGAACAGCGCCAAAACTCGTGGCGTGGGTCCATCCTTTCCGCCAGTCCGTGAGGCTGCGGTAAGCTGGTGCTTCCCACGCATACATCCAAACGGAAAGCACCGAGAGAAGTCGTTGGTCCGTTGGGAGTTCGCCTCGGCCTTTTCGGAGGCACGGGTTTGGGACGTGGAGGAGGGGTTCTGGGATGGTGCCAGTGCGTTGCATAGCTCGTAGAACGCTGGCGAAGAGGCGAAGAATGTCGTCGGGAAGCTCCTTTGCCTCCTTAGTAGTCCAACCGTCCAGACCCCCCGCGCGTCTCGGTGAACGGGTGCGAATGAAGTGGATGAGTTGGTCGTCGGTGAGGTGGAAAGGGGTAGCTGGTGATGGCGTAGGCAGCTCCTGTCGGTACTCGTCGTAGAAGTCGGCCCACGTCGGCATGGCTTCGGCATCATGTCCCGCACGTGCGCGGTACCTGCCCAAGATGGGCTCCCAGGTGTCGACCATGAGCTTCAGCATGTCCTTGATGTTAGCAACAATGGCGTTGGCAGGGAGGATGTCGGGGACTTGCGCAGGTGGTGGTTCACGGGTGTGGTCTTCGTCGCTGTCCGTGTCGGGCGAACTACCGTCGCCGGGGCTGAAGCCGCCAGCTTCGGTGTCAGCGTCGCTGTCGTCCGTGCAAGCTTCGTCAGGTTTGAAGGCGTTGGTGTCGCAGTGGAGTTGCGTATCGTCAGGAGTGGTAGGCGTGCGGAGATACGCCGTGGGCGAGCTATCAGCAGCTCGTGCGTATATGGCCGCCTTTCGCCCGCTTGGCTCACGGACGCCCTCGGCCCATATCCTGATGCGTTCCGCCTTGGCACGGTTCGCGCGTCGCGCCAGCTCTAAGTCGAGATGTTGGATCAAAACGTCAAGGTGCTCCCCGTGCGGCACTGGCTCGTCTGGGGCCCAGGCCTCGGGGAATTCCAGGAGAACCGTGGGGCGCAGCTTGTGGCATAAGAGGCGGGCCGCGGCCCACGTGCAGTCGATGCGCTGCGCGAGGTACGGCGGGATAGCACGGCAATCTAGATGGTGGTGCTGTCCGATGAAACGGAGCTCGCAGAGTTGCCGATGGAGCTTGCGCAGTCGGTTCATGTGAATCGTGGAAGCTCCGTAGGTGGGGAACGCGCGGGGGACAACCGGTCGATCCTCGAACGTAGGCGTGAGCCCGTGCATGGTGGGGGGCTTCTTTTTTGGGTGGTGGGGCGGTGGAGGTGGCAGATCGCGTAGACGGGTGAGATGGTACTCATGACTGGCCTCGTTAGCCAGGGTGAACATGCGCTCCACGTCGTCTCGTGCGTCGGCCTGCTCCATGCGGTCCTGGTATCGCCCAGCGATGAGGGTCCCAAGTGCTTGCAGCTCGTGCCCCTCATGAACTCCATCGTCGGGCGGGTAGGGCGTAGGGGCAAGAAGGCGTCGGGCCGTATGGTCGAGGCGACTGAGGTCAAGCGTGACCTGCAGGCCAACGTGAGACTTCGCAGGCAAGTCGCGAAGGTAGCAGAAGTCGGTGACAAGGGATCGCGCCGCCTGGTTGGCAATGATATAATCGATGCGCGAAGTGCGGGGGCACTTGGTGACGCGGTCCCAATCAGGGATATTGCCATAGGTGTGCATGGTGTGGTCTGGTGTGCCCTCAGCGACGTTGGACCATCCGTGCTGCAACATGTGCAGAAGGTGTGGATTGTCGTCAATGTTCGTGTTGGCGTCCATGCAGATGAAGTAGGGTGCTGAGCCGACCCTAGCGGCGGCACAGTCAGCGAGCCGAAAGAGAGCTGTGCTGTCTCCTCCAGCAATCCCGTAAAGGCTCGCTATGTAGATCCCCGCGGGCCCATGGTTATTTCGTCGCCGCCTACGGCGGTGTTGAGTGCAGAGTGGGAGAAAGACCTCATGCCATCTTTTCTTGGCCTTGAGGGCGGCGATACAGGGCGCATTGTCGTCGACAGTGGAGTCGACGATGGCATCCTTAGAGAGAATGGCGACCCCTCCCGAGGCGCCAGTGTTGCCCACAACGGTGTGATCAGTGCCGCCGTGGGCAGCTCTGCGCTGGGCTCGCGCCAGATCAAGGTCAGGCCCAAGACTGGCGTGGTATCCACCGTGGAGAGGATTGGCGGCGCTGGTAGCGATGGCTTGCCTAGTCGGCTTGGCATGTCGGGTCTCCTGCAGTGCTATGACAGCGGCGTTGTGGTCGACACCAAGGGCGGTGATGGTTGGCCAGTTCGCTGAGAGACTGGTGATGTTAAGGCTGACGAGGTGTATGGAGCGACCTGGCCCGTCTCCATCGGTGGAACTGGGGTTAGCGCGCCCCGCGCGGTGAAGGTCAGCTTGACCCTCGCCCCAGTAGGAGGCTTGGCCACAGTAGGAGCTCATGGCGTTACTATGGGTTAGCTTGAACGGGGCTGAAGCCGCCGTCAGGCCAAACATATAGGCGGGACACGGTCGGCACTGCGCCAGGGGGGGTTCATAAATATTAGTAAAAATGTCACGAAAATTCCTCCTCACTCCTGTACTGTAGGGGACGAGGGGAGGAGAAGTGAGACGGCAGCAGTGGGAGAGGGAGGCGACTCCTCGATCCATCCTGCCGAACACAAAGACAAAAACGAGACAGCGGCGGCGGCCAGGCGCGGCGGCGGCACAACGCACGCGCATGTACTGCGCACGCGCCACCGCTGGTCCCTCCTGCGGTGACACGCCCGCCCCGTCAGTGTCTTGATGAGCAGCATCTGGTGGAACGGCTCCAGCAGCACGATCGGAGGCCTGACGCTGGGCCTCGTCCATGCCCGCTGCCGTGAGGCCCACGTTGCGGACAGGGCTGATTCCCCGCGGGGCCGCAGCTGCCGCGGCAGCAGCCGAGGTGGCGGGGGCACCGCCCCGACTCTGAGGTGAGAGCGGTGAGCCCCCGCCAAAACCCGCCACAAGGTTCTTGACACGGTACTTGTTCTTGAACGGGTCGAAGGTTGGCGCCTCGTCGATGGGGACGATCACGCGGGTGGGCAGCTGCGGCTCGTGGTCCGTGGACGGCGTCGGCTCGAGGTCGACCTGGCTAGGGTCGATGACGCTGGCTCCGAAGCGTGGCACCACTTCGGGGGGTCGGCCATCGGCCTGAGTCTCGCGAGGCGGCGAGCTCGTGGAGCTCCCTGGGGCCTTGCGTGAACTGTGGCGGCTGCAGGTCCTGCTGCGCGGGACGCGCCCGCCCGTGTGACGGTCGCGTGGCGAAGTCGCCTGGGCATTAGCGCGCTCAGAATCCGCCCTGCTCGGGGATCGGATCGGCGCCGCGCAGGGTGATGGGCTGGGCTGGCGAGAGGCGCTTGTGCCGCCTTCCGCCGTGGCTGTGGCCTGGTCGGGGTCGGCCGCGTCTGGGCGGGGGCTGACGTGGTGGGCGCTTCCCTCGCTGTGCCTCGGGGAGGCGCTGCGATGCGCCTGGATGCGCGTGAGGACGAGCGGGGTGAGCGGCTGCCTCTCCCGCTCAGGTGGGGCAGGTTTGGCCTGGGCAGGGCGCAGTGCTGCAGCTACGTTTGGCGGGGGCGTGTGCTGGCGCGGTTGCCAAGCGCGCACGTTCGCATCCGCCATCCTTCGGGGCGCCCAGCCCTGCCACGGTTTGTTGCAGCCCCCTGGGCTGAAGCCGCAGGGGTTAACACTGCAGGCTGGTTGCTGGAGGAGCCCTCATGTCGGCCTGAGTAAAGGCCCCAGGCGCGCGTGGACCCTGGCACTGGCGAGGTGGCCCTTAGGGCATGTAGGGGTGCACGCGAGTAGCCGATGACCGCTGGGTGAACCCTGGCGTTGGGGGCTTGGCCGTAGCTGGAGGCGGCTGCTCCAGCAGCCGCAGGCCTGGCACCTATGGGACCACGGTGGTAGGCGGCAACCCCGTCGTAGGCCGTGTTACCGCCTGTCGGGACTCGCGCAGGGGAGCGGTAGCGTGGTGTGCCCTGCTGTCCTGCGTCACGTTGGTCCCGCTGCTGGATGCGCTGCTGGTGCTGTTGGTGACGCTGCCAGTCGGCTCTCGAGAGGGGACGGGTGTCGGGGAGGATGGTGGGCACGTCGGGCCGCTGCCAGCCCCGATAGACGTGCTCGAAGGCGTGGTCAGGGTAGGTCCCCCCTACGGGTGAGTATCGTCGCACATGCTCCGTGTAGTCGATGTTCTGCGGCTCTGAGATCGCCGTAATGTTGATGGCCCGCTGGTGCGCTGGTCCATAGAGGCAGAAACTACCACGGTTGCTGCGGTCGTGGTTTAGCTCAGCTTCGGTCGTGGCACGGCTCACCATGGCGTCACAGAGTCGCATATCGTAGTCGAGAGCTTGAGGCCCAGGACCACCCTCGGCGTCCCAGTACAGTACCACATCTCGCCAGCGGGTGCGGGTCATGTGGGTGCGCTCGGCGATCAACTCGCAGACGGTCCTGACCGTGACACGATCCCTGTACATGTTGGTAATGGCAAGGGAGAAGGGTCGGCGGACCGTCTTGTTGAAGGTGAGTTCCTCCTTGAGGGCCTGATGGGGGCTGAAGAGCACGTAGCCTTCCCTCCAAAGCGGTTGGTCGGGGGAAGGTTCTTCGGGCATCCCCGTTCCTGTGAATCCAGGTGGCCGCGTTGTGCCGTCAGGCAATCCCTGCCTGGGGACGCGCCGCGGCTGTGGTGGGAGGTACCATTGGCCCTGGTAGCCTGCTTGCCCTGGTTGTGGAGGTTCTCCCCCGGGGCCTGAAGGCGCTCGGGGGGGTTCCTTGAGGTCGTGGAGGGCTGGCGCGTTGCCGAATTGGCGGGCAAGGATGTGCGGCGGCATCCCTGTGGCACGGACGTCGAGCTGGTTGTGTGGCCTGGGGGGGGTGGGGACACCTGCTGGACAGGCAGCATGTGTCGGAGTCCCTCTTATTGGTGCTGTATGCACACGTCCAACTGTTGCACGAGTAGTCCGTGGACCAGTCCATAAGTGTACGCAGTCCGCTGCGGCCGCAGTCTGGGCACGTTGGTTGGCCCGAGGTGCCAAGCTGTGTGTTGCGGCGAGCCGCACAATATTGGCAGCATTGGAATCGACACTGTAGGCAAGACCAGCGTCCTGGTAAAGGCGGTAGCGCATGCTCGTTTGTGCCTGGGTCGTCTGGGTGGGGTCTCGGGCGATCCCACAAGGGCCAGACGTCAGCAAACCAGGATTGGCCTGTAGTGCGGACAACCTCGGCGGGGAGGCGTGCGTCCTCGGCATGGCACCTGATCCACTGGGGCCCCATATCCGCTGGTACCATGACGGTGCGCCAGGAGTCGTCCGCCTTAACGTGGACTTGGGTCGGTGCCCAGAGCTTAGTAGTGGTGTCGCCGTGATCATGGTGGAGGATGACCCAGCCGTCACGCCCATCCACCGTAGGGTCAATGACGCGGTAGCCCATGACTGTCGTCCCCCACGGTAAGTAGGCGCCATCGTGGTGATCACCAGGGTCGAGCCAGACCTCGATGCCAGGGGCGTTGACACGGGACCGCACATCACGCACGTGGTAGGCGAGGACGTGGTAGGCAGTCGGCTCCTCCTCCGTCACAATGTGCTCCCACGTCTCGATGCCGCTGTTGTCGGAGGTGGAGTTCCCGTCGCTCTGTCGTGACGAGCGAGAGGCAGATCGTCGCGCACGGGCGCGGCCTCGGGCGAGGGCGGCGGCCGCGCTGATGAGGGAAGGCGTACGGCGTTCGTCGACTCCAGATGACGTCGATGAGGGGTCTGGACTGTGGGCTAAGGCTGTGCCTGACTTGTACGTGCGTGGTGGGCCCGACGCGGCCCCAGGGCTGGAGCCGCTGGGGCGCGACCCGTGTGCGTCAGGGTGCCCCCGCACGGGGACAGCTTGCAAGCCCGTGTACACCAGGTCGATGAGTGGTTTCGGGTCCAGCTGGAGTATGTGGAGCGAGACGCGTGGTCGAGGCTGATTAGGGTCGTCCCTGGTGGCTGCTTCCGTGTCGTAGTGCTGTTTGGCCCATGCTCGCGCCGCTTCTGGCGAGTATAGCGCCTGCGGTGGTGGCCATGCTGCCGCGATGGCTGATCTGCGCCTGGTGCTAGCTTCCTGGTCGTGAGCTTCAGCCGCCTCACGGAGATCTGGATGATCGTAGCCAGCAATGTGGAGGGCGTGCGCGCAGTCACCCATGCCATAGGCGTGTGGAAGGGCACGGCACCTGGAAGCAGCTTCTGTGGGGGCACACCAGTCCATGCGGATGAGGAGGCTCAGGACCCGAGGGTAAATGAGGCGCGCTCCGTGAGCCTCCCCTTTCACGTAGTTGTGCCTGTTTTCCCCGCGCGGTGGTTGGGTGGCTTCGCACATCCAGAGTGCGATGGGTCCCCACGCGAGGGTGTCGTCTTCGAGACTGTAGGGCGGGTGGGGCGGTATCGCGTACCACGCGGCCAGCGAAGGGTGCACACTCGTGTAAGTGCGGCCAACGTTTGGGCCAGTTCGGCCCTTCGCTTCACGGCGGGGGCCTGGCAAGAGGTGCCCTCCACAGGCAGCAAGACGGGCCGCAAGGTCGCCGCGGGTCCCATGCCAGAAAACAGTGGGCGCGTCGGTGGTGGGTTGACGGAGGTCCCACGTGAGGTATGGGAAAATTGTCTCGCCCGAGTTGCCGCCCGAGTCTTCCAGCACCCAAGTGAGGCGGTTCGGTGGCCTCTGCATGATGTCCGTCCACGGCCCCAGCACTTGGAGTGTTGGGTCGTGAGTGAATCGAGGGTGGTCGTGGAGTCGTAGAGCGTCTTTGATGTCCTCAGTGGACACGCCACTGTTCCCTAGCGCGAAGCCGTTTTGGTACAGGGCGTTAAGTATGCTCTTCGGCGGCTCGGGGACCGCTGGGTCACGCTGGATGGTGTTGCGTGAGTTGCGTGTCGGTGGCTTGAGGGCAGTGTAAGGCGTACCAGGGCCTGAAGGCGCCTGGGGCCTGTCAGGTGATGCATAGCGTGCTCGCCGTCGTGGTGGTTGGGTGTCCGCGTCGGGGGAAGAACCACGAGCGTCAGCGTGTCGGAAGATGGACCACGGGCTGCCATGGGTGCGTTCACTCGTTTCCCTTGGCTCGGTGTCGCTACCGTGTGCTGTGGCATCCTCGTTGGTCGGTAGGTTACCGAATGTCGCGCCGTTCTTGGAGCCGTCTCGTGGCGTCGGGCTGATCGATCTTGGTGTGACAGACGAGGCTCGCGATACGGCGGCTGTGACTTCAACGATGGCGGCGGTGGTGGCGGTGGTGACGTCGGCGACTGCGGCGGCAACAGCTGCGGCGTAGTGTTCCTGAAGCAGCGGATGTCGGAGTGCGTGCACCTGCTGGTCGTCGTATTCGTCGGCGAGCGTGCACGGCATTTTGTGTGTGGCCTCGTCCTTCGGCTTCCTGCTCGGTTGGCAACAGCGGAGGCACCACTGGGCAGTGGATGAGTCCAGGGCCCGCGCACATATGCGGGCGCCTACGTGTCCGACAGCTCCCTGGGCAAGGAGTTTGGCACCGACGAGTAGAAGACCACACACAACTCCACCCGTGGCTATGGCCCCTAGCTTGCCGCTGGCCCATTTAAGGACGCCCCCGAAGCCGCTCCCGACTGCAGTGGCTCCGCCCGAGACACCATCTCTGAGTTTGTCGCTGGTCCATTTGAGAGTGGCCCTCAATGTGGACGTGACATAGTATGTCGTTTTGCGTCGGAATATAGTGGACACCGATGGGCCTGGTGCGGTCGCTTGGCGTCGTCGTCGTTGTCGGTAGCTGGGGTCTCGGCTCGGGGTCGGCAAGTATCCATCGATCTGGTCCTTGTACGGCATTGCTATCGCGATGGCGTACGTGGCCACCAGGAGGCAGATGAGGCAGCCACAATGTCGTGATGCCGCTGAGCTGTGCTGGGGCTCGTGGGGACCGCTGGCATCTGGGTGTTCATCATCGATGGGGTCGTTGTCGATGTCGGCCTGCCAGTGGTCGATGGCACTGGGGTTGGAGTCAGTCACGTTGTCACCTCCTGCGGTCTGGGGATGTCCAGGTCTAGCCAGTGGTGCAGCGGGGCTGAAGCCGCCACTGCACGGACTGGCATGAGCTGGCGAAGCGGTGGAATGGCTAGTCGCATCAGCGGCAGTGACGCCTTCAGCGTCGTTGAGCCGCGCACAAGGGTCGGCCTGATCTGAGGTGTGGGGCGCACTGCTTTGCCACGGGGCGAGCCCAAAGTAAGGCTCACTGTCGCGGTCACGCTGAGCCGAGTCGCCTGATGGTATCGTGCCGTCTCGATCCTGGATATCGATGTCGTCCTGGCTATCCTCCGACGCGTGGAACGAGTCCATGGATGTATTGCCGATATCGCTGGCCGCGATGTGCTGGAGCAGCCATGATACGGGATCTTCTGCGGCCTGATCGGTGCCGTCCGTCGGCGCCGCAGCGAGCTCCGCCTCGACGAGCGGCAGCATGTCTGGCGGTTGGTGCAGGATAACATCAGCGAGGTACGCCATGGCGTCATGGTCGGGTGGAGGGAGACCTCTTGGCAGCAGAGCATGGGCCCGTGAGAGGTATGGCGGCAAAGGTGCCATGAAAGCCTCAGGGCCAACGAGCGTGGCACGAGCGCCCTGGTACTCCAGAAGGAGGCCGAAATAGCGGGTGGCGTACTCGCGGCTGCTCTGGATCCGAGTGAGGTTGCGGTTGATGCGCTGCCTGTCGGGGCCCGCTCTGTGCCAGATGTCCTCGCACATGTCGACCGCGGTGCGATGACGCAGGGCGTCGGTGGTGTCCTCGGACGCCTCAAGGAAGAGGTGATCGTACTGTGGCAGATGGAGCGTCGCCAGGATGTACGGGACGCAGTCCTCGAGCCATGCCCAGAACATGTCCTGGTTATCCTCACCTGGTGCCCACGCCGCAGCACACGGTATGAGCCGGGCGCGGATCATCATCAGGTGCCAGAAAGCAGGGTCTTCCTCGGGTTCGCCCCTATCTCGCATGGGAGTGGTGGGACCCGTAGGGCAATAGCGGGGCACAGCAGCGGGGCTGAAGCCGCCACTGTGTGCCTGGCCAATACTGCACGGACTCGCGGCAGCGGTGCCGTTGGCGATCGGGTCCAAAATGGTGCAGTGATCGTACTTGTAGATGCTGTCATCGTAGAGGTAGTAAAGGGACGCACGTTCGACGTGCTGCAGGAGAAACCCACCTCCATGCTGGGGCGCACCGCCTGAAGACGGGTGTGCTCCAGCGAGCGAGGGGAGGGCCAGGCTGCAAGCAAAGCGCCACATGATGGCGAGGCCTGGCAGGCGGCGCGAGCGATGAGCCAAAAGCTGCATGTCAGCACGCATCTTTAGGTACCCCTGCATGCTCATGTACATTGCAACAAACACACCCACAGCAAGATGACAGGTGTCCCTACACCAGGTAGCTTGCTCGTGCTGCTGCCAAAAATGACATGATATAGCAAGGAGGAGGTACGACGAGAAGTGAGAAGGGATGCCTCTGAAGGCGCTTCCTCGGAGGGCTGAGGCGGGCTCTCTGAGGCACCTTCAATAGGGTTCCTGTGTGACCCGCCCTTTGTCTTTGCCTTTGTCAGCCCCTGGGGGCCCCGTCCCTGGGGTGACCTGGCCTGGCTGGTCGATCCACCCGCAGACAGCCACGGGATCGGCAACTGGTGCAGCTTCCTCCTTTTTGGTT
>CAUYUJ010015627.1:62500-92500 GCA_963575745.1 Prorocentrum cordatum
TCCTGCACTCCCTCACGGCCTCCGTGAGCGTCTTGTTGTCGTTGCGCACGACGTCCACCCACTTCGCGCGCATCTGCTGGTCTGCGCGCCGCGCGGCCTCCACGCTGGGGAGACGCCCGCTCTTCTTCTCGTACATCTTGAGCACGACCCACTCGTGGTAGTCCAACAATACCGACCAGTCCGCCGCCGCCCACTCGGGCGCAGCAGCCCACGCCATCGTGTTCATGAGGACGCGGTGCTTGTAGGTGAACGTGTGGGCCGACATGTTGTTATCCTCGGGCTTGTACTGCGTGGCGTCGTTGTCAAGGGCGCGCGCCATCCGGAGGTCGCGCACCGCGGGGGCCCTGCGCTCGTGCTCGCGCACCAAGCGCCCCATCAACGCATCGTTTCCGAGGAGGTGGGCTGGCAAGCGGATGCGGTAGCACTCCATGAAAGTGTTGGTCTTCTTGGCTCGCACCACTGGGTCCACTGGGTCGTCCCAGTCGCCGAATTTACCCTTCTTGATGAGTTCCAGCTCACCAATTACCAGGGCTTCGGCCTCCTGCCACGCAGCCTTTACCGGCTGGCATAGCGGCCTGTCAGAGGCATCTAACCCCGCAGGGGTGCAAATGCCCTCGCCGACATCGGCCTTCGTGTCCGCAAGGCCTGCGAACTTGCAGATTGTTACAATCTGCTTAGTCTTGAGGTACGCAAACACTTGCTCGTCGACACCGCGCTTGCGAAGCAACTTGTCCAGACGAGGATCCAGCTCCAACGCCATGCTTGGCTTACAGAAGCTTGTTCTTATCGCCCGGTAAATCTGTAGTGCTTGGGCGGCGCCGCCCGCGCCTTGGAGCCACAAAGGCTCCGGATAGCTTGGTTGGCGCACAGTCCGCAACATGCGACGTAATTTTGACGCGACGAAAGAGCATGGGCCCATGCGAACTGTCCCGGCCGCGTGGCCGGTAGTCGCTCCCGGGCCCTTAAAGCTGGCATATGTTATGCACGTCTACAGACTGTTACGCTCTCACTTGCACAGAGCGCGAAGAATGATATCGCATGTACATATATAAATATAGACATATATATACACAAGTAGGAGGGGGAGGGCATGAGGGGGCGGGAAAGGAGTCGGGGTTGGAAGGGAAGGGGGAATTTTGAGACGGCACTTGATTATACATATTAATTAACGACGAAGACGGCGACGACCCAGATGCGCAGTTATCGTCTAACGTCAACAATGTGCATTTTGTGCCGTCGGGCGGCTTCTCTCGCAGGAGCGGGCTCGCTTGTTGCGCCGGCTGGTCCTGAGAATAAGCGGGCCCCCTTCTCAAGGGCCGTGTTTCGAGCGCCCCTCGGGGGGCAAAAACAACCTCTCTATCGCCCTTATTAATTATATTCTACGCAAGACATGCTCGCAAGGTTTACTCTTGCTACTATTTGCTGCAATGGGTGGGAGACGCTGTCGGGTGGGCAAACGCGCCCTTTTGCCTCTGAGCCGAAACCCTCCGGAAGGCGGAAGGCGGCCTCACTGAGAGCGAGGGGGAGCTCAACATTTTGCGCTGTTCTCGCGCGGCCCCTCCCCGACTCCTCATTCGGCGCCTCGCTCAAATCCGCAACTGCAGGGCTTGCGCCTTGCGCAGCAATCGGAGGTGCGATGAGAAATGTGGACGCCGCCGGCCCTGCCTACCACAAGCCTCCAGAAATTCTCATCGTCCGCACACTCCCTGCTCTGCTGCTACCACTTCCCCTGCTACCTGGCTAGGGAGGATGGAGGAGGGAGACAGCAAAAGGCAAGGGAGGAGGGAGGAGAGGAGGCAGGCAGAAGACGACGACGACGACGACGACGACGACGGCGGCGGCGGCGCCGCACCGACTCCCAAACAGCGTTTGCACTACGCCACGCAGACCCTGTCTGGGGTCCACACAATTCCCAAACAGCGCTTGCACTATGGCGGCCCCCTGTCAGGGGTCCACGCTGTCGCCCTGTTATTTTTTCTCAGGGCTCTCGTTGGCAATCACTTGTCGGGCCCCGACAGTCACGTTCGTGATCTGCCCGGCCGAACTCCCAACGCGCCCCCACTTTCAGGGCTGGGCATTCTCGGCTCCGCATTGCCGCGTCGCACTGCCCCAACGCGTGCCCCTTGCCGGGCGACGCTGCGATTCGATGGCTGCGGAGCTGCTTGACCCGGAGGAATCTCGTGCATCCTGGACAAGCGATGCTCCTTCCTCCTCGCCGGAGGATTCCGGCCGAGACCAATGCGGGACGCCGCCAGAGTTTTTACCCCAGCAGCGCTCGCATCTGACGAACCGGTCTTCGTAATCCCCAGGCGCGCCTCTAATCGCCTCTACTGGCGCCCGCGACTGCGCCCGCAGAAAGAGCAGCGCGTGCGGCGCGGCTCTTGTTCGGACTGGCGGCGCAAGATCATGCTGCTCCTATTGAGCACCATATTTTGATCAGGCACGGCGCGGCTCACTAGCGACGTCTGCCTTACCGCAGGCGCCGCAGCCGCCGCCGAGGGCGCGCGCGACTCAGAGACTTCAAAATCCCGCGCCGGCGTGAACCCATCTCGGACACGCCCCACTGTGTCATACTTGAGGAGCAATTCAGTTACACAGCGCGCGCGATCGTAGCGCACGGGCATGCCCGAGCCCGGGCCCCACCTGCCCAATGTCCGGCGTTCTTCCATGGGGAAGCGAAGCTGGCCGGCAAGCGTCGGGAAGACAAATCTGGGGCCATGCAACGACCACTCGGCGGTGTTCGCCGCGCCGCCAAATGCGCGAAGCACCCGCCTCATGACATTCAACGCGCCAGAATATTTCTCTGGGCGGACTGGGCTCAGAACGACGATCTTGCCAGACTCCACCGCCATCGCTGGGACGATAAAGTCCGCTTCAGCAAGATCCGCGTAGCCGGCCACGGCGGCGTGGAACTGTCCACCCCAATCGCGCCCCTGCCAATCCCTCCGCGGGGCGGCCCACGGGATTCGGCCGATTTTCTTCTTTGACCTCCACGATTCTGCGTACAGTGCGTTCCGCG
This sequence comes from Prorocentrum cordatum, assembly GCA_963575745.1. Classification (NCBI taxonomy): domain Eukaryota; class Dinophyceae; order Prorocentrales; family Prorocentraceae; genus Prorocentrum; species Prorocentrum cordatum. Next base: position 65,520 of record CAUYUJ010015627.1, read on the forward strand.
ACAGATTGCAAGACGTGGATCTCTGTAGGTCAGCCCACCGAAGGCAGCCAAACGTCAGGGCCAGCACAAATCCAATAGCAATTACAATTGCTGCGTCGTGCGCTTCAGCTGCCACGAAGAAGCTGGTCAGAAGGCAATCAACGATTGCCCTTGTTAGCGGGCTCGCCTGCTGCCGCTGCTCCTCTGTCTGCTTGCTTGACATGCATCTCTGGGCCTCGACCAGCGGGTCCTCCAACGGCCACGGGAACTGGAATACTTCCTTCGCCCACGCCAGCGACGCAAAGGACGCCTTCGGCACTGGCGGCCCTCTACCGCTGGCGTCGCGGGGAAATAGCGCGACATCTGTTGCATCTAACGACCGCGGCTGGAGCCCGGCCGCTTCTGCCCATTTCTGCAGCCGCGCAAGGACTCGCAGGTGGGATCGCACCGTCGCCGCCACCGACGCCCTCCTGACCACTACAGGCCGCAAGAGAGCCGATTGATCCTCCCAGCTGAGGCCTTTGAGGGCCCATCCCCGGAGTCTCGGCGATGCGTCCCCGATGTGGCCGGCGAGATCGAGCACTCAACCGACCCGGCTGCGCAGCGCAGCAGCTTCCCGGTCTTGGCAATTTGTTCCACCTTGTCGGATTTGTGCCTCTTCCTCCCCGGATAGAAGGCCACCGACGGTAACTTTCCAGAGCTGGTCGTGGGCACCGCTGGTGCTTCCTGGGGGTCGCAAAGGACTCGTTCTCCTCCAGCCAACTCCGCACGAGCATGGCCCCTGACGGCCGCCGAAGCATTCCGATCTACCCGCGCATAGAATTCCCTGGCCACTGACGGGCTACAACGGGCTTCACCGCCCAACTCTGCGACAGCGTCGTCGGGTGAATCGAACCAGCTATGCACTCTGAGAATCGAACAAGTTCTTCGCCACCAAATATCGTTCTAGATCCCCCGTTTCTGGTACCCCTGTGGGCATGCATGCTTGCAGTCTCGGCGACGAGACGGGCGCGAGCTCAGACATTGCTTGTCGTTCCGGCCTCACCGCCGAAAGTCCTTGAGCCAAACGCGCCCTTTTGCCTCTGAGCCGAAACCCTCCGGCAGGCGGAAGGCGGCCTCACTGAGAGTGAGGGGAAGCTCAACATATTGCGCTGTTCTTACGCGGCCCCTCCCCGACTCCTCATTCGGCGCCTCGCTCAAATCCGCAGCTGCAGGGCTTGCGCCTTACGCAGCAATCGGAGGTGCGATGAGAAATGTGGACGCCACCGGCCCTGCCTACCACAAGCCTCCATGCAAAATCCGCGGTGAGTACCCGCTGTGCTGCGCCCCTCAGCAGCCCTTGAAAGTGGCGACAGTTGGCGACAGCTTCACAGATCGCAGCCCCCCAAGGATGGCGAGGAACCATTTGAGTCCGTCGTGGGTACCCACTGTGCTGGGCCCCCCAGCAAGTCTCGAAAGTGGCAACAGCTTCACAGATCGCAGCCCCCCAAAGGTGGCGAGGTCATATTTGAATCAGCCGTGTGTACCCACTGTGCTGGGCCCCCCAGCAGGCCTCGAAAGTGGCGACAGTTTTACAGATCGCAGCCCCCCAGGGATGGCGAGGTCACATTTGAGTCCGCCGTGGGTACCCACTGTGCTGGCCCCCCCAGCAGGCCTCGAAAGTGGCGACAGTTTCACAGATCGCAGCCCCCCAGGGATGGCGAGGTCCCATGTGAATCCGCCGTGGGTACCCACTGTGCTGGCCCCCCCAGCAGCCCTCGAAAGTGGCGACAGTTTCACAGATCGCAGCCCCCCAGGGGTGGCGAGGTCCAACTTGAATCCGCCGTGGGTACCCTCTGTGCTGTGCCCCCAAGCAGGCCTCGAATGTGGCGACAGTTTCACAGATCGCAGCCACCCAAGGATGGCGAGGTCTAATTTGAATCCGTCCTGGGTGCCCGCTGTGCTGGCCCCCCCAGCAGGCCTCGAAAGTGGCGACGGTTTCACAGATCGCAGCCCCCCAGGGATGGCGAAGCCAAATTTGAACCCGCCGTGGGTACCATCTGTGCTGGGCCCCTCAGCAGCCCTCGAAAGTGGCGACAGTTTCACAGATCGCAGCCCCCAGGGATGGCGAGGTCACATTTGAATCCGCGGTGAGTACCCACTGTGCTGGGCACCCCAGCAGGCCTCGAAAGTGGCGACAGTTTCACAAATCGCAGCCCCCCAAGGATGGCGAGGTCAAATTTGAATCCGCGCGTGGCCCTCACTGTGCGGGGCCCCCCAGCAGGCCTCGAAACTGGCGACAGCTTCACAGATCGCAGCCCCCCAGGGATGGCGAGGTCGAATTTGAATCCGCGCGTGGCCCTCACTGTGCTGGGCCCCCCAGCAGGCATCGAACACGGCAACGATTTCACAGATCGCAGCCCCCCCAAGGATGGCGAAGTGTAATTTGAATCCGCGCGTGGCCCTCACTGTGCTGGGCCCCCCCAGCAGGCCTCGAAAGTGGCGACCGTTTCACAGATCGCAGCACCCCCCAGAGATGGCGAAGTCAAATTTGAGCCGCGCATGGCCCTCGCTGTGCTGGGCCCCCCAGCAGGCTTCGAAAACGGCGACAGCTTCACAGATCGCAGCCCCCCAGGGATGGCGAGGTCGAATTTGAATCCGCACGTGGCCCTCACTGTGCTGGGCCCCCCAGCAGGCATCGAACACGGCGACAATTTCACAGATCGCAGCCCCCCAGGGATGGCGATGTTTAATTTGAATCTGCGCGTGGCCCTCACTGTGCCGGGCCCCCCAGCAGGCCTCGAAAGTGGCGACAGTTTCACAGATCGCAGCCCCCAGGGATGGCGAGGTCAAATTCGAATCCGCGCGTGGCCCTCGCTGTGCTGGGCCCCCCCAGCAGGCCTCGAACATGGCGACAGTTTCACAGATCGCAGCCCCCCCCAGGGATGGCGAGGTTTAATGTGCATCCGCGGTGAGTACCCACTGTGCTGCGCCCCTCAGCAGCCCTCAAAAGTGGCGACAGTCTCACAGGTCGCAGCCCCCCGCAGGCAAGACAGGAAGAGGCGGGGAGGGAGGAGGGGGAAGGAAGGAAGGAGTGGAGACCACACTGCTCTATTCAAAACGAATGCCCAACCAAGGGAGGGCTGGGGAAAAAAAGACAGAAAGAGAGGAAGACAGAGAGGGGAACACAAACAACAACAAACAAAACAAAACAGGGAGAGAGAGAGAGAGAGAGAGAGAGAGAGAGAGAGAGAGAGAGGAGAGGGAGAGGGAGGGGGGGGGGGGGAAGGGAGAGGAGAGGAGAGAGAGAGAGAGAGAGAGAGAGAGAGAGAGAGAGAGAGAGAGAGAGAGAGAGAGAGAGAGAGAGAGAGAGAGAGAGAGGGAGGGAGAGAGAGAGAGAGGGGGGGAAAAGAAAGAGAAAGAGAGAGAGAGAGAGAGAAGAAAAGAGAGAGAGAGAGAGAGAGAGAGAGAGAGAGAGAGAGAGAGAGAGAGATAAATACATACATAAAGAGAGAGAGAGAGAGGAACACATATATATAGAGAGAGAGAGAGAAAAAAAAAGAAAGAGAAAGAGACAGAGGAAGAGAGAGAGAGTGAGAGAGAGAGAGAGAGAGAGAAACAAAACATAAAGATAAAGAGAAAGAGAAAGAGGAAGAGGAAGAGGAAGAGGAAGAGGAAGAGAAAGAGAAAGAGAAAGGAGAGAGAGAGAGGGAGAGGGAGAGGGAGAGGGAGAGGGAGAGGGAGAGGGAGAGGGAGAGGGAGAGGGAGAGGGAGAGAGAGAGAGAGAGAGAGAGAGAGAGAGAGAGAGAGAGAGAGAGAGAGAGAAAAAAAAATGAATTCGCCGGCCCAGCGGGCCAGCGGCGCCCTAAGATCTCCGGCAATTGGTTAACAATTTCTACTTCGCGCGCGCGGGGCCGCCCCCAGGGCCCACCCCCGACGAGAGATGCGCCCGGGCGGTCCCGGGGCGGTCGGGCCAGGGGTGGTTTCCCTTCTGGGCCCCGCCCTCGAGGCGCCCCAGAGAGCCCCAAGCAAGGTCCAGAGGCCCTCAAGAGGCCCCCGAGACAATAAACGACGGGTCCGAGATGCCACGAGATCGCCCCAAGACATCCAAGACGGCGCCTGGGCGCCCCGAGAGGCCTCCAAGAACCCTCCCAAGAGAGCCTCCAGGGGCAACAATTGATGATTTTCCGTCGGTTGTCTCATGAGTTTGGCTTCTCCGCCGCACTGGCTCACCGGCGCTGCAGCGCGGCCCGAGAGGCCCCCGAGATCCCCCCAACGCGGCCCAAGAGGAATCCAAGAGGGCCCCCAGACGGCTCCAGCGGGCCCCAAAATAGCCCCAGAGGCCTCCAAGATGGCCCAAGAGGCCCCCGATACATCCCCAAGAGCGGGCCCAGACGGGAGACCCGAACAGAGATTTCGAGCTCTCGGCCCCGAGAAGTCTTCAGGATGCCCCCAGACGCCCCCGAGAGGCCGCCCAGGAAGCCCCCAAGAGGCCCCAGAGAGGTCCCAGACATGTCGCCAAGAGGCCCGCGACAGGCGTCCAAAGACATTCGCAAGCCCCCAGAGGCGCGCCCAGACGCCCCACGTGGCCTCCAATAGCCCTCCCAAGAGAGCCCCAAGAGGTACGATTCATTGCTTCTCTATGCGTTTTGGGCAGAATGAAGAGTTTCTGCCTTTCCGGCTTTCCGACGCTCCAAAACAATCCGAGGCGCCCCCAAAACCGCCCCACGAGGCCGCCAGCGGCTCCCAGGAGGGCCCCGAGACGGCCCACGAGGGCTCCAAGACACCCCAAGACGTCTCCAAGACGGCCCAAGAGAGCCCCAAGAACGCTCCCAGAGAAACTCCAGGGGCGGAACACGAAACATCACGTCGAACCCTCGGGGCTAGGCACCCCCCAGGAAGCCAAAACAACAAGAAGCGGCCTACGGGCTCCCGAGGAGCCAAGCGGCGCCCAAGAAGCCACCCAAGAAGCAGCGAAGGGGGCCCCCGCGAGGCCCGAAAGAGCGCTCGATGGGGGCCGGCGGAATAAGCGAAGCGATTAATAAAGAATTACAAACAAAAAGAGCGCGTTTTCATTGGCGCTTGCCTCGGGAACATTCGGCGGCGCGCTTCGGGCCCGGGTGGGTCGCCCCCCCCCTCGGCCGGGAAGGGGGCGGGGGAAGGCCCCCCCCCCAGCCCGGCGCCGGCGCCGGCCCGCAGCGCCGACGGCGGGGGCGCGGCGACGATGACAGGAAAGGGCCCAGGGGCCGCATATGGGACATGCACATCGCCGCGTCGAGCCCTCGCCCACCAAAAGCCACGGGGGATGCCCAGGAAGCCTCGCATATGCTCCGCAGACGCCACCGACGCCCTTCTGACGAGACCTCCAGAGGCATCGATCAGAACTCTGGCCCAAAGCCTAGACGCGGTGGCGGGGGGGGCCGAAGGCCAGACCACCACGGCCTCCACCGCCGCCACCACAACCACCACGAACCACCACCGCCACAACCACCACCGCCACCGCAACCCACTGCACCACCACCAGGACCACCACAAACGCCATCACCACCACCGCAACCCACCACAAGCCACCGCAACCACCACCACCACCAAGCCACCACACCACCACCACCACCATCACGACCGCCGCCGCCATTGCCACCGCCGCAACCCACCACCACCACCCACCGCCACAAACCACCGCGCCACCACCGCATGCAGCACCACCGCCCCCGACGCAACCACCCACCACTTAAAACACCACCACCGGCGCAACCACCAGCAGCAGCACCACCACCACCACCAACGCCACAGCCCATCACCACTACCACCACCACAAAAAAACACGCCACCACAACCGCCATCACTACCACCACCGCCGCAACCCACCACCACCACAAACACGAACGGCCGCGCGACCACCGCCGCCGCAGCCACCGCCGCCGCCGCCGCCGCCACATCAACCCGCCACCGCCACCACCACAAGAAACCACCACCATAACCACCATAATCAAAATCCACCACACTACCGCCGCCATAACCACCACCATCACCACCGCCACAATCCACCACCACCACCTCGCACCGCCGCACCACCACCACCACGCACCACGAACCACCGCGCAACCGCCACCGCCACCACCACCACAAACCACCGCGCCACCAGCGCCACCGCAACCCACCACAAACCACCACAACCACCACCACCACCACAAACCACCACGTCACCACCACCATTGCCAACCTACCACCACCACCACCACCGCCACGACCTCCACCACCACGCCCACCGCAAACCACCACCACCACCGCAACCGCCACCGCCACCGCAACCACGCGCCCCTGCACCACGACCACCAAAAACGCAACCACCACCACCACCACAACCCACAAGCCACCGCAACCATCACCAAACCACCACGCCACCACCCGCATCACCACCACCGCCACCACCACCACCGCCACAACCCACCACCACCACCACGACCGAAAACCACCACGCCACCACCACCACCACAACCACCACAACCACCACAAATCACCACCACCATCACATCCAGCAGCAGCAGCAGCAGCACCACCACCACCAAAGCAGCCCATCATAACAACCACCAAAACAACCACAAACCAAAACGCCACCACCACCACCGCCGCCTCCACAACCACCACCGCCACCGCGGAATCAACATTTTGCGCCGAAAGAGCAGTCGCATTCCCCCGTCCCAGTACAGAAAAAAGCACCTTGCCCTCGTCCTTGCCGCCCCCCTTGATGCTGGCGCTCTTCCGACTAACCCTCCTCGCTGGCCGCGTCGGAACCGGCCGCGAAGAATGCCTCGGCCACGTTGGCTGCTGCAGATTCGGCTTGTTCTGGTGTGCGATCGCATGTCGTCTTGCCGTTTCTCTGCATTGACTGTTCCCGCTTGTCGCGTTTTAGGACTTCCTCAGGGGTTAGTTTCCCGCGCGTTCGGCGGCGCGGAAGCTCGCGCTGCTGGCCGCGACATTTGCTTCCCGAGAATGCGAACTAAAACGCTTTCTCGGGTTGCTTTATAATTTGGCCAGTGCATGCCCCCTTCGCGCTCGGGCCCCGGGGTAGACGGCCGGCCCCCCGCGCCTTTGCCTGCGCCATTCTCACGATTGCACGGGGCGGGGTGCGTCGGAGGGACCGCTGGAATTTTTTCAATGTCAAATGGGCGCCCCTGCGTTTTGAGCGGACAACGGCCATCGTTTTCCAGATGCCTAGATGGAACTTCCTTCACCCTCTTCCCATTATTCATCTTGTCTGCGGGTTCTCCAAATTCTTCGGGTCGACTTGGCCTGGGGCGTCGAGCGCAGAGCTGGGGCCTTCTCTTTTACAAAAGGTGTTGTTACGATATTCGAGATGGTAGCAATTCCTCCTCCTCTCCAAGACATTGCGCAACTGCCGCAGTGGCCACTCGCGCGCTTCGATGTCTGATCAATTTGGCCACTACACAAGTCGTAGTACGCGATGGCCCAAGTCATTCCGGGTGCCAATTTCACTTGTTCATGAAAGCGCTAGCGAATGGCTGCTGCGACATCAGGGGATGGATCAGCGCCACGATGCAAATCATTGTACAAAACCATCCACTCATCATTGTATAATGCAGATCTTCATCTGGCTTGTTCTGTTCAGCGACGGTCTTGCAGAGGTCCTGGCCACCATTCCCCCACCGTGCTCGGTGCGCATGGAGGGCCATCGACGCATCAAGCGCGCCATCTCACGACCGGTAAGTAAACGAGGCTCGCCGCGTGCCTCAACTTCCATTCGAGAGATGGGAGCTGCAATATGGATATGGTGAGGGGCCATATCCTTCCTTCGTCACATCTCAACACATTTCGCGTTCACCTCGGTGGCAATGGCCATGCCGGTGCCTTCGTATTCGCCTGACTTCTGTAAAACTTTCGCATCTATCGCAAGGCCCATGGCCTGAGCAATCCACGGCAATACGCGCGGCGCGCCCGACGAAGCCGATGATGCCACCCTGGTGGTACACAACTTCCATTCGCCCGGTGCATTTGCATCGGGGATCGGCGCCAATTGGATCTCTGGCGTTTTCCTTCTCTGCTCCCAGAGTTCCAAGGGATAAGTGATAAGTCCCTGATCACCCCCACCTCCGCCACCCCCATAATCGCCGCCCCCCCCCCGGGAGGCCCGCGCCCGCCGCCGCCGCCCGCCGCCGGCTGAGCCGTCGGGAACATTTGGCGGCCAGGAATGGTCTTCCGGGACACTGGGCAACTTGTCTGGGGATTCTCGGGTAGGTTCATGGTGCTGGGGGAATATCGGCGCCGTCTTACATGGTTCCTCCTCCTGATCTGATTCCGCGTTTTCCACTGCTGCCATATCGGACGCCTTGTCCGCGTTCTCGATTGCATCGTCATGTTTGGCCTTCTCTCACGTTTCGCTGTCCTTGCGTAGGATCATCAAAATCTCCTTCTGCTCTTCGATGAGGTCTGCCGCTCGCTTCTGCTCTTCCCGCTGTTGCGAGCGCCAACGCTATTCTTCCTGACGCCTTCTTCCCGCGTCTACCTCAGCCCCGGCTTTGCTTCGAGGGCAATGTCTGCTGCGTTTCGTTGTAGGGCCCAAGTGATCATTATGGCATCGCGCACCGCATTCGACACAGTCTGCCACCACTTCAGACATGACGTCTCGCTGGATCACCCAAAACCGTCGCGAAATGAAACTGCGGTCTCGTTTCAGGAATAAGGCGGGCGGAAGTTAGCTTAGCTGCACTCCGGGACTCTTGAAACACTAATACTTTGTTGTGTGCTTTCTTCTGTCGCGTGAGGTCGTCGCTTGCCAACTGCAGCTCCGCCTCCGCTTGTTCTGCGCGCTTGACGGCCCGATATTCCCGGATGCTCATATCATGCACAATTGCTTTGATTTCGTCTCTAGTTTGTTATATCATGACGGCAACGTGGGTTTCATTTTTTCCCGGCAGCACGTCTTCTGTCAATCGGTGTGATTATGTAACCTCTTGCCCAGCGTGATACACCATCTGCTGAGTGCGTGCCGCCATCGAAGCCACTGTTTTTGTCTCGTGGTGCTTTGTATCACGGAGTTCTCGTTCGGTCAGTTATTCCAACTCCTGCTTCTGATTTTATCTTTTTGACAGAGACCTGTAGGCTGCTCTCGCAGTGACTGTCTGACTCAGCTGTGCCTGTCTGGCTGCAGGACTCCTCTTCAGTGTGCAGCATGCGACCATGTTCGTCCTTCCTAGTTGCCTGTGGTTTTGCATTTAACCTCTGTTCTCAATTCTTCTTTCGTTCATCGTCCTCTTCTCCGCTTCTGCCTGTTTCCATTCCAACTATCCACGACGATGACACTTGTACCTTCATGTCCAGGGATTCGGAGCAGAACCGATGCAAATTGCTGCGTCGGCATGCACGTGCGCGACCTGCGCGGACGAGCCGCTGGCGCGATCCTTCTGGCCCGCGCGCTTTTCCAGGACGTCTACTCTCAACGGCGGAATAACAACAGGACAGATTGGCCCAACATCCGTCTTTGACTGAAATGCTCGCTGAAGATGCCCCGCGAGAAAAGGGGCGCAATCTAAATTGAAATCGCGATCTTGATGGAGATCCCCTTCCCTTTTCCGCTAAAATGGCGGGACGAAGTCGGGGCCGGAAGTGGCCCGCGGCCCTGGTCTCTCACAGAAGTTCGAGCATCCTTGTACGAGAACTCTGTGCATTCAGAAATCATATTTGGGGAGCGCCGATCCATTGCTTCATCTTCGGGCTTGTTATGACGTTTCGGCCCTGGAGTTTCTCCTTGTGCAGATTCTCTCGTGATCTGCCTGAGACACTGAGTGTTTCGATTTGCTTTTGATCTGTGAAATGTGGGAATAACTTCCACGCATTTTATTATCGCGGATAAATCACGCGAGGCGATTTACAAACTAATAGAACGCTGGGCCCACGCCCTTTTTCAGGACAAATGAGCCGGCGTCGAGGGTGCGCCCCGCGTTTCGCATGAGACTTCCGTACCACTTATGACTCTGAAACTCAAATTGGCAACAGTTTCGCATATGGGGGGCGGGTGGTTTTCAAGATGTGGCTCTCGCCTTCGCGCCGCGCACATTCGCTTTCAAAAATATGCATGAGTTTCGCATAATGAGGGCGGAAAGTTTTCAAAATGTAGCTCTCGCCTCAGCGCCACGCATATTCTTTTTGACCATTTGCAAGACGTTCACGGATTGAGGGCGGCTCCTTTTCAAAATGCGACTCTCGCCTTAGCGCCCCGCACATTCGCTTATACGATTTGCAGAAATTCTCACGGATTTTCATGATCAACTACCAGGAACGGCGTTCTGGAACGATTCAGGATTATGCTGGCGCAACAGGTACGTTGATTCGCGGCGTTGAGATCCCAGGAATGGCGTTCTGGCGCAATTGGGGATCGTCAAGACGGAACAGTCGGGTTGATCCGTTTCGTTGGGATCCCGAGAACAACGTTTTGGCATGCTTCAGGATCTTCAAACGGTTGTCTTCCAACGGGGCAATTCTCTCAAAGAGCCGTTGCATGGGCCCATGAAAAAGGGAGTATGGAGGCAGGGTGTGTTCAAACATCTTTGACAATTCTTGGGTTTGCACAGGTCCTCTTCCTCCTGCTCCTCTTACTCCTCATTTTTCTCCTCCTCCTACTTAATTTCCTCCTCCCCCCTCTCCTCCTTTTCCTCCTCTTCCTCCTCTTCCTCCTCCGCCTCGTCCTCCTCCTCCTCCGCCTCCTCCTCCTCCTCCCCCTCTTCTCTCACGTCCTCCTCTTCCTCCTCCTTCCCCCTTTTCCTCCTCCTCGTCCTACAATTACACGTGATGACTACTACTCTCTTCCCTCCCCGAACTCTGTCCGGACAATGTCCGGCCCTCCCCGTCTTGTCTTCACGCACAGGATTTCAGATGTTGTTTTTTTCTGCTAAGATCGCTCCGGTCAGATTATTTTCGGTCCTTCAGAATGGTAGTCCCGCTGCAGCGCTAGCCTCATTTCTGTACTTCTGGTCCTCCAAAATCGTGCTCCCACTGAGACGCTGGTCTCATTTCCGCATTTTCGATGATTCCGAATGGTGCTCCCAGTGCAGCGCAGGCCTCGTTCCTGCGTTTTCGGTCACTCGAACAGTGCATCCCGCTGCAATGCTGGCCTCATCTCCCAAATGCCGATCCTCCAACATGGCTTTCTAGCTGCAGCGTTCGTGCAACCACGGTGTGCAATTCAATGCTACCGTTACTTTGCGATTTCATGACGTGCTCTGTAATCCTGCGACCTGTAATGCTGGGCTGCTCAAACCAATGCCATGTTGTACTATTCCGTGCCATGATGTGGCATGTAATGCTATGTTATGTTCCGCTATGCGTTCCGCCATGCAATATCATGTCCTGCTCTGCAGAATAATCATATGCAACGCTTGACTACGTTATGCCACACCACGCTAGACCATGCTACTCTTAGTCTTGCTCTCCTACGCCATGGTATGTCATAAGTTGCATCGCTTACCCTTCGGGGATCGTTGTCCGACTGTGCGAACAAAGAGGGCTCTACGCAATGGTAAGGAAAGGGGACGAGGGGTAGGACGGTATGACGTGAGCGTACACAGTTTGCCTCCTCCCTCTATTCCTGAACCTCGTCCATCTCACCCCCTCCGCCTGCTACCCTCCCCCTCCTCCCTACTCCTCCTCACTCCTCAGCCTGTTCCTCCTCCCTGCTCCTCCTCCTCCTCCTCCTCCTCTTTCTCCTCCTCCTCCTCCTCCTCCTCCTCCTCCTCCTCCTCCTCCTCCTGCTCCTCCTCCTCCTCCTCCTCCTCCTCCCTCCCTCTCCTCCTCTCCTCCTCCTCTCCTCCTCCTGATTGGCCAATATGAATACTACTCTCCCTCTTCCCCTGATGACGTCTTGGAGGTTTCGCCCCCCCCCCCCCCCCCCCCGCGTACTGTACTGTTTTTTACACACAGGCTTCCCCGGAGATAGGTTTTCGCCTGCATTTGTTCCCAAAATGCTGCTCTCGTTGAGGCGCAGGCCTGATTTTCGGGCCCCGCTCGTTCCGAATCGTGCTCCCGCTGCAGCGCTGGCATCATTTCCGCTGGCGCCTGGGCTGCACGCCCGAGCGGGCGCCCGGGCCGGCGCATGGAGTTCCGAGGCGGCGCCGAAAAAAGGCAATTCTAATACACACTTTTCTTTTAAATGCTAAATTTCTGCTTCTGGCGCCCGGGAAGTCTCCCGGGCCGATTCTGGCGTGCTTCCGCTCGTTCCGAATCGTGCTCCCGCTGCAGCGCTGGCCTCATTTCCGCGCTTCCGCTCGTTTCGACTCGTGCTCCCGCTGCAGCGCTGGCGTCATTTCCCGTGCCATGCCACGGCATGCAATGCAATGCTACTTTGCGGTGCTCTTCTACGCCATGCCATGCCGTGCTCTACAATGCATCGCGTACCCTTTCGGGATCATTGCCCTGCTCGACATCCGACTGTGCGAGTAGAGAGGGGATCTGCGCCATGGTAAGGGATGGGAGGGAGGGGTAGGATGTCAGATATGACGCGAGCGCACCTAGCTTGTCCTCCTCCCCTCTCCCTCTCCTCCTCCTCCTCCCCTCTCCCTCTCCCCCTCCTCCCCTCCCTTTCCTCCTCCTCCTCCTCCTGCTCCTCCTCCTCCTCCTTCTCCTCCCCCCCGCCGCCTCCTCCCACCTCCCCTATGCTCCCTGTGACGGCGCGCAGACTTCTGCAATGCCGTGTTCGACCGACCCCTCCTCCCCCGTTCCCGCCAGATCGCCAACCCCCGGGTGGCGGCCGCCGGCAGCCCCCATACCCCCGGCCGGCCTGCAGCAGCGACGGCCCGTCGTCCTCGCAAGCGTCGGCGGCCTCGCAGCGCGCCTGGTCGTGCGGGGGGCGACGCTCGGGCCGCGCCCTCTCCTCCTCGTCCTCCTCGTCCTTCTTTCCCCCACCCCCTCGTCCTCCTCGCCATCCGCCCTTTGCTCTCGTGCGGGCCGCAGCGTCCTGCCCCAACTAGCGAGGGGACTGCCGCCGAAGAGCGGCACGAAATTGCCCACATGTTTCTCTGGATGAGGGTGCCTGCTCGTCAGGACGTGCAGGTCAGAACAAAATTAAGTTTCAGGGACTTGCGCCGTCTCCCTCCTCCCCTCCTCTCCGTTCTCTCTGAACTCATCTAACCTCCTCGCCAGCGTCCCTTTTCCTTCTCCTCGATTCATCTCTCTGCCCTCCTCCGTCTCCTTTCTTTACTGGCCTGACTCTCGAAACTGAGCTTCGATCTCGCAACGTTCGTCGTCGCCCTCGCCCGCATCCTCTGAGAAGGGTTCCTCGTCGCCTTCGACCATCTCGTCATTCACCTCGATCAGATATGGACACGTCCGCTCGCTACCAGCTCGAGGTACACCAGGAGATAAGCAGCAGCAGGAAGGCGACAATAAAGAGGGAAGTCGGATGGTGGCCATCATGATGCGGGTGAGCGAACAGAAGCATGACCTGATCTGCGAGTCGAAACGGCATCAGCAGCAATAACAACATCGACATAGCCAGGATCACAAACATGTGATCCTTTTCACACGATATGAAATCTTACCCTCCCCGCTCGTTATTCCTTCTCGATTAGCTCTTCCTGAAGAAACACAATTGTACGTGCTCCACCCCCTCCGCATCATCCTCATGTTCGCCCAGACTCGCACATCGTCTTCCCTAATCCTCCAGCACATCATCCTTCCCATCCTCCCCCTCCCCCTCCTCCTCTTTATTATGTGTCCCCTCTGCCTCCCATCTACAACCTTCTCCTCCTCGAACCCCTCCTCAGTGAGCCCTCGTTCTCCTCGTGCTCCCCGCTCCACCATGCGCATCCTGCTCATATCCTGGAAGCTGTAGAGGAGTGTGGGGAGATTAGAGAGGGAGAGAACGTTAGCGACGAGGACGACGGCAGCGGCGGTGGCCGCGTCCGATGTGGCCCCCCCAAGCACTCCTGCTGTTGGCTCCTCCTCCTCCTCCTCCTCCTCCTGCCACTGCACCCCCTCATCCTCATCCTCCCTCCCTCACCCCCTCGAACAGGGCGGCAGCGAAGGACACGCGAGTCGGAGGCGTCCAAGGGAGGGGTGTCCAAGAGTGGGGTCGCAAATCATGGCCAGCTGCACGTGCGTGGCCCGGGGGGGCCAAGGGTGGTGTTGATAGAAGAGGAGGGGGCCATGAGATCTTGGAGATATCATGGCCCTGGCCATGATATTCCCCCCCCCTCAGGTCGTCACCCTCCTCTTGGCCGCCCCCGAGCAAGCCTTGCGCGCAACCGACCTGCCGAACTCCCGACTGGGGCTACTCCCGGACGGTGCAGCCATGGGGCTTGGCGACCATACGCTGCCCTGGCAGCTGACTTCCCTGACCAGTTCCGCGGCCGACCCTTTCGGGGTTTGGGTTCTGCGACGCTCGCTCCGCCGCAGACGAGATCGTCCATGCGCTCGCCCACCACCACCACTACCCCGCTCCAACACGACCCCCTGCAGGAGAGAGCGGGAGAGAAAGAAAAGAGAGAGAGAGAGAGAGAGATGGAGAGAAACAAAAAGAGAGAGAATCGATACGAGAGAAATGCGAGGGAAGCGCAGGAGGATGGAAGGGGCCAGGTGTCCAGAACGGGGATGGGGGCCGGCGGAGGAAGAGGAGAGGAGGTAGCGGAGGGGGGCGCAAGGGAGTGCGGCGGAGGACGGCCGCGCAGGCGCTCGGCGGCCTCTGCGCACTCCTCCCCCAGCGGGCCCACGCTCCGCTGCTCACCGCCCACAGTGGGGCCGGCGGCGAGCAGCAGAAGCAGCAGCGGCACGGCGGGGAGCGCCCCTGGGGCGCGATGGCGGGGCGCTTCGAGGGGAGGGAGTGACGGGGGGGGGCGGGCACTTCGAAGACGGGCTGGCGCGGAGGCGAATCCTACAGAAATGGATCCTGGAAACTCTTGTTCTTCCCCGCTTGTTTCGTGGGGTTATGGTTTTCTTCCCACCCGCGTCGCACCCGCGTCTTCCTCACCTCCCGCATCCCCCTTTCTCCTCCTCCTCGTCCTTCTTCCCTTCACCCACACGCAACACATGCACTGCACGTGCATCAGACACGCGTCTACATGCAGCCGCACGCATGCACACACTCGCACACACACACAGTATACAGTATACACCATACAACGCCAGTGCACGCCTGGCGTGTTCATAGCATCATACACCCAATACGTATGCACAACAAATTGGGCACCCACATGAGGCACACGTCCCGATACAGCCGCACACGCATCATACACATACACATCACACGCCATACACAATTCGCACGTGTAGGATGCGCAGGGCACGGCAGGCATGGCGCATTCTCGACACCAGAGGGAGTGCGTTGGGGGTGGTCCCTGAACGCGGTGTATCTCTACGACACTGTCGCAACACATAGCAGGCGTGGCATGTTCGACACCATCGGGGGTGCGCACGGGGTGGTCCCTGAGCGCGGCCGCTATCCGTGCCGGTCGTCCAGGGCGTAGCAAGCGTGGCACTTCCCCACCGTGGGGGGTGCGCACAAGGCGGTCCCTGAGCGCTGCCACTATTCGTGCCGGTCGTCCAGGGCGTAGAAGGCGTGGCACTTGGGTGGTGAGCACGGGGTGGTCCCTGAGCGCGGCCGCTATCCGTGCCGGTCGTCCAGGGCGTAGCAGGCGTGGCACTTTCCCACCATGAGGGATGGGGGGTGCGCACGGAGGGGTCCTTGAGCGCGGCCGCTATCCGTGCTGGTCGTCCAGAGCATGGCAGGAGTGGCACTTTCTCGACACCATAGGGGGTGCGCACGGGGTGGTCCCTGTGCGCGGCCGCTATCTGTGCCGGTCGTCCAGAGCATGGCAGAAATGGCACTTCCTCGACACCATGGGGGGTGCGCACGGGGTGGTCCCTGAGCGCGGCCGCTATCCGTGCCGGTCGTCCAGGGCATAGCAAGAGTGGCACTTTCACGACTCCATTGGAAGTGCGCAAGGGGCGGTCCCTGAGCGCGGTTGCTATCCGTGCCGGTCGTCAAAGGCGTTGCTGTCCGTGACGGTCGTCCAGGGCATAGCAGGCATGGCATATTCTCGACACCACAAAAGGTGCGCACGGGGTGGTCCTTGTGCGCGGCCTCTTATCCGTGACGGTGGTGCTCGGGGTAGATCGGTACGCAAGTTTGCTATCCGTGCCGGCCGTACTCAGGGCACAGGGGAACGCTGGCGAAGAGAGTGTTATAATCATCAAGCATTTATAGCCACCACCTTGGCTCATGCCGGCTCAGTCCGTTCGGGTTCGCACGCAGGCGTGCTCGCGCCGGTGATTGTTCGTCAAAGGTGCGGCGCCCGTCATGGCGGCCAAATGTGCCATGTCCGCGCTGCCGCCTCCGTGCGAGCAGCTCAAGAACTCAATGCTAGAGATGGGCGCCGAAGTGAGTTTGGATGGTTTACGCGCGCATGTTGAGAGGCATGGGAATTGCTTGGTGCACAACGCATTTAAAGCTTACCAGCGACAGCTTCTAAACTGGTGGCCCGAGACGCTCCTCACCAGGTACAATGAGTTGCCGCGTCGACGAGGCGCCGACGATGCCAGGAGGCAGTGTTTGGTGAGGTATTTGCTGAGCCCTTCTTCGGGAGGGTTTCCGAGAGACGTTTCTTCCGATTTGCCCCGGGGGAAGGGGGCAGACATCGGTCCGCCGCCAGAGAAGGTTCGGCGAGTGCAGGAGGCTGGCATCGCGGGCGCTGACCCGGCACCTTCCTCAGGGCAAGATACCACTCCTATGAAGCCCGCGTCTGTGAAGGCCACGCCAACGAAGGCTCCGCCCACGCAGGCCTTCACCCATCAGCGGTCTCCAGTTGTTCTGCTGGCTACCTCTGTTCGTTCAACTGGCACGCCTCGCATTGCGGCATCCCCGGCGTCCGCGGAGACGGACCGCCGCTGGTCCAAGGCGTGGTCTCTGAGCGCGGCCGCTATCCGAGCCGGTCGTCCAGGGCGCAACAGGCGTGGCACTTTCTCGACTCCGTAGGGGGTGCGCAGGGACTGGCACCAACATCATCCTCACATGCGTTCACTTCAGCTATCATCACTCCAGCCATCATATAAGTATGTGGGGTTCCTCGGTAGCGTTATTGATTTATGCGCATTGTTGTTTGATACCCTCGATCCACTTTTGCGCTCTCGCATCGGCGACGGCCTCATTCCCTTCGAACATGAAGCTCATGCTCGAGCGTTTCCCGATGTTCCTCAGGCTGTGTGTCAGCGCCAACGTGCGTTTGTCATCGCAACCCTTCGATACGTCGCAGTCCTACCCTAGGGTGTATGGGGTAGGCCTGGGGTGGGTGTTGGGTAGGTTTAGGGTAATCCTTGGAGAAGCAATGGGGTAGGCCTATCGGGAAGGCGGAGGGTATGCGTAGGGGAGGGCCTGTGGTAAGCCTAGGAAGAAGAAGAAGGATCCCCAACAAAAACAAACTTACCCTGTGACGTACCCAACCCATTTGTATCAATGGAAACGAGTTGGCCGAAACTTGTATGGACAATCAACTTGATGTGTAAGCTACTTGGGAGGCGTCACTGTGCTGGGCCCCGCAAGCAGGCCTCGAAAGTGGCGACAGTTTCACAGATCGCAGCCCCCCAAGGATGGCGAGGTCTAAATTGAATCTGCGTGTGGCGTCTCTGTGCTGGGCCCCCCAGCAGGCCTCGAAAGTGGCGACAGTTTCACAGATCGCAGCCCCCCAGGGATGGCGAGGTCTCATTTGAATCTGCGGTGGGTACACACTGTGCTGGGACCCCCAGCAGGCATCGAAAGTGGCGACAGTTTCACAGATCGCAGCCCCCCAGGGATGGCGAGGTCTAATTTGAATCTGCGATGGGTACCCACTGTGCTGGGCCCCGCAAGCAGGCCTCGAAAGTGGCGACAGTTTCACAGATCGCAGCCCCCCCAGGGATGGCGAGGTCTCATTTGAATCTGCGGTGGGTACCCACTGCGCTGGGCCCCCCAAGCAGGCCTCGAAAGTGGCGACAGTTTCACAGATCGCAGCCCCCCAGGGATGGCGAGGTCTAATTTGAATCTGCGTGGTGTACCCACTGTGCTGGGCCCCCCAGCAGGCCTCGAAAGTGGCGACAGTTTCACAGATCGCAGCCCCCCAGGGATGGCGAGGTCTAATTTGAATCCGCGTGGGTACCCACTGTGCTGGGCCCCCCAGCAGGCCTCGAAAGTGGCGACAGTTTCACAGATCGCAGCCCCCCAGGGATGGCGAGGTCAAATTTGAATCCGCCGTATGTACCCACTGTGCTGGGCCTCCCAGCAGGCCTCGAAAGTGGCGACAGTTTCACAGATCGCAGCCCCCCAGGGATGGCGAGGTCTAATTTGAATCTGCGGTGGGTATCACTGTGCTGGGCCCCCCAGCAGGCCTCGAAAGTGGCGACAGTTTCACAGATCGCAGCCCCCCAGGGATGGCGAGGTCTAATTTGAATCTGCGGTGGGTACCCACTGTGCTGGGCCCCCCAGCAGGCCTCGAAAGTGGCGACAGTTTCACAGATCGCAGCCCCCCAGGGATGGCGAGGTCTAATTGAAGTCCGTGGTGGGTACCCACTGTGCTGGGCCCCCCAGCAGGCCTCGAAAGCGGCGACAGTTTCACAGATCGCAGCCCCCCAGGGATGGCGAGGTCACATTTGAATCCGCGGTGTGTACCCACTGTGCTGGGCCCCCCAGCAGGCCTCGAAAGTGGCGACAGTTTCACAGATCGCAGCCCCCCAGGGATGGCGAGGTCTAATTTGAGTCCGCCGTGGGTACCCACTGTGCTGGCCCCCCAGCAGGCCTCGAAAGTGGCGACAGTTTCACAGATCGCAGCCCCCCAGGGATGGCGAGGTCCCATTTGAGTCCGCGGTGTGTACCCACTGTGCTGGGCCCCCCAGCAGGCCTCGAAAATGGCGACAGTTTCACAGATCGCAGCCCCCCAGGGATGGCGAGGTCCAATTTGAATCCGCCGTGTGTACCCACTGTGCTGGGCCCCCCAGCAGGCCTCGAAAGTGGCGACAGTTTCACAGATCGCAGCCCCCCAGGGATGGCGAGGTCTAATTTGAGTCCGCGGTGTGTACCCACTGTGCTGGGCCCCCCAGCAGGCCTCGAAAGTGGCGACAGTTTCACAGATCGCAGCCCCCCAGGGATGGCGAGGTCTAATTTGAATCCGCCGTGGCCCACTGTGCTGGGCCCCCCAGCAGGCCTCGAAAGTGGCGACAGTTTCACAGATCGCAGCCCCCCAGGGATGGCGAGGTCTAATTTGAATCCGCCGTGGCCCACTGTGCTGGGCCCCCCAGCAGGCCTCGAAAGTGGCGACAGTTTCACAGATCGCAGCCCCCCAGGGATGGCGAGGTCTAATTTGAGTCCGCGTGGTACCCACTGTGCTGGGCCCCCCAGCAGGCCTCGAAAGTGGCGACAGTTTCACAGATCGCAGCCCCCCAGGGATGGCGAGGTCACATTTGAGTCCGCCGTGGGTACCCACTGTGCTGGGCCCCCCAGCAGGCCTCGAAAGTGGCGACAGTTTCACAGATCGCAGCCCCCCAAGGATGGCGAGGTCAAATTTCAATCCGCCGTGTGTACCCACTGTGCTGGGCCTCCCAGCAGGCCTCGAAAGTGGCGAAAGTTTCACAGATCGCAGCCCCCCAGGGATGGCGAGGTCTAATTTGAGTCCGCGGTGTGTACCCGCTGTGCTGGGCCCCCCAGCAGGCGTCAAAAGTGGCGACAGTTTCACAGATCGCAGCCCCTCAAGGATGGCGAGGTCCAATTTCAATCCGCCGTGTGTACCCACTGTGCTGGGCCCCTCAGCAGGCCTCGAAAGTGGCGACAGTTTCACAGATCGCAGCCCCCCAGGGATGGCGAGGTCAAAGGCAGGGGGGAAGAGAGGGACGGGGGGGGCGGTAAGGAAGGAGACGCGGGAGCAGTGCTCTATTCAAAACGATAACCCAATGCAGGAGGGTTGGGAAAAACATTGGATTGGCCTCGGATTGGGCCTAGGTGTAAGCCTTGGGGGTCCGCCACAATCCCCCTCCTCCTCCTCCTCCTCCGCCGTCAGGCCAGGGTATTTTTAAAATTCCCTGCCACTGCAGCCAAGCGGTGCAGCCTGGGCGCCGTGTGGCACCTCCTGAATGAAATGTACTGCCGATGATCCCGTGTGGGCTGAAGAATGTCTCCTCCCCCCCTCCCCTTCCCCTCCTGGGGGCGAACGCTTTAATGGCGTGAGCCAGGAAGACCCTCCACCCCCTCCCATTCGGACCCTCAGAAAGGGAAGGCGGCACGGCCCCGGGGTTGAAAAGCCAAGGGGTTGGACGTTGTGCGCACCCTTGGCTGGAGAGTGGCCCTTCTCTCCCCTTCCTCCCTGCTCCCGGGTCCTCGCTGCCAGGTTTGAGCCCTGCTGGTTGGGTCTGTCGCCCCCTGCCCGGATGATGTTTGCGAGAGTGGTCCATCCTCCACCGTTGTCCGTTCCTCTCCCTCTTTTCGGGGGTGATGGAATGGCAGCGTGAGGTGCTGAGGTGTTGCTGGGAAGGTTCGCCTGGTCCCAGCAACACCTCAATACGGGGTCCATGTTCGTTGATCTCTGCGGTGCACCGCTGATGACGCTACGGAGGCGGGGCCCGCGGCATACAGCCTTCAACAACCTTGGCTGGAGCGCTCTTCGCCGAGGGCTCAATGGCTGAATCGACGTGGGGTGCAAGCTAAGGGCTGCCGGTTCTGTTTTCGTTCGGGGTCCCAGCTTCCGGCTTGGCGGGTCAGGTCAGGCCCAATTTGCCGGGCAGAGGTTCGAGCACACTGATACTCCGCTCAGGATAGTGTAGTGCCTATATGTTGGCATGCTGCGGCCATTTCTGTTTTGGGGCCCGGCGCCCGCCAAACACAGGCAGCTGAGTAGGTTTTGCACTGCCCTCGTGAAGATGGACGTTGTTTCATTGCGCCTGTTTCCCAAAGTGGTTCGCGGCCCGATCTGACGCTGTGCGTCATGGCGCTGTGCGCCTGAGTTGCTTGTTGGCACTAGTTTAGTGCTGTGCCGCCCCCCGTCGGGCCCATTCATTCATTCATTCCTCTTCCTCCTCCTCCTCCTCCTCCTCCTCCTCCTCGTCCTCCTCCTCCTACCCCCCTTTTCTTCCCCCCTCCCCGTCCTCCGCCTCCTCCTCCTTCTCCTAATTCCTCTCTTCCTGCTCCTCCTTCTCTCATATCCTCCTCCTCATCCTCTCATCGCCACCGCCGTCATCACCATCATCGTCCTGGATTCGGGTCGGGCGGCGGGTCGTTCAAGCATGATGCATCGTCGAATTGGCACGCGCGTCGATTCAGCCGGGCGGGCCGCTCAAGCGAAAAGCATCATCTGCCGACGCACCTCTGGGCACGGAGCTAGATTGTCCTCAGGTCCCTTGCCTTTTTGCGACTTCCGTCGCCCCAAGACGGTCTAAAAGGCCCCCCAAACCACCCCCAAACGGTCCGAAAGGCCTCCAGGAGGGCCCAAGACGGCCAAGAAACGCCCCAAGACGGCCCAAGAGGCACCCAATATTGCCCGAGAAGGTCCCAAAACGGCCCCAAGAGGGGCCCAAGAGAGTCAACACACACGGCACACACCTAAAATCCGACAGGCCCCCTGTAGGCCCCGAGCGTCGCCCGGGGGGAGCAAAGTATTTTGCCCGTCGATCGATGACATTGGCATATTGTTGACCATATTGATAGGTTGTTCTTCGTCTTCTTGAAGCCTCTTGCTCAGGTTCATCCTCGGGGGAAATGAACCTTGAGTCGCGGTCTTCCACGCCATGAGTATGTGTGGGAAAACGTCCGCTAAGCAGCCTAGAGTGGCCCGAAGGGCGGCAGGGGGCCGGCCGGCCGCGCGCGCGCGGCGGGGCGGGCGCCGCCCTCCACTCTGAGCCAACACGCACGGCTTCGGGAGCACCGCTGCGCTAGCTAAGCGGGCCCGGTGGGTCACCTAAATCGACTCCCCCCGCGGCCAGCAGGGCGCGCCCCGCGCGCCCTGCTGGGCGCGCCTGCTTCAGGCCACGCCCCAAAATGACTATTGGCATCAAGGGCAGCCGCAGAAGGTGAGTGATCGGGCGGGGAGGCGGCGGCGTAGCCTGGCCCCTGCCCTCCCGCATCAGCTGTGGACGACTGCCCCGGCTGGTTGGCAGGGCGTCCTGACTTCCATTTCATTTGAGGGGAATGCATTTTCCGTCGTCTGAGGGCGTGCTGGGTCGACTGACATGGGCGACGAACTGTCGGCTTCGTCAGGTAACTCATGCGCGCGCTTACTGATCTCGGCCTGGGACCACCACTCGAACAACCTCTTCTCGTGGGCAAGAATCTCCGTAGGAGCCTCATGCTTGTGCGCATTTGCCCAATGCGAGCATGCTCTCTGGTCAGAAGTGCATGGGTCGATGCGTAACGCCGCGTTCGGAGCATCGTAATAGTCACGTGAAAATTCTGGCCGCAAGTACACTGGCTTCTTCTTTGTACCGCGCTACGCCTCCTTAGACATGGTACAATAGCAACCGAGCCGAAGGCAGATGTAGACCTGCTCCATTCGGGCCACTTTCTCCGTGAGCTCAATTGGACGCCCCTCGGTCAACGGCCTCGCGTTGTTCATCGAGGGCGGCTGATGGCATGGCGCCCCCTGGGATTAGGCGGCCGGTTCGCCGGTGGAGCAGTCGGGCGCATCTCCCCCGGCGGGGCGCGAACGCGCGCCCTCGCATAGGACTTGGTAAACCCGGCCGTACCAAGGGGGCCCCAGTTCGAACGCTGGCGAATCTGTCGGTGGTCGACCCAATCCACTCCTCTTCATCATCGCCGCCAGCACTGCGGACAGGCGATCTCGACCTGCAACCCCCCTGGGTTCGGGGCGCCGCCCCCTCCGCCAGGGGGCGCAGGGTTCATCGACATGTAGCGTGAGAAATCCCCCGATGAATGTTGCACCCAACGCTCGTCCACTTCGACCTGCGCAGGGGCGATGTTGTTCATGTTCAACCCCAGCACTCTATCGTACTGGACCAAGGAATTCACATTTGAAAGTACATTGTGCTCCCTGTAGAAATGGTCCGTCTCCAGCTCGAGGCCTCAGTGAACGTCCTTCACCAATGGCACGTTGGCAGCCGCGAAAGCGCGCAGGAGCTCTATGAACTGCCGGCCGTTGTCTCGGATCTCTTGGATCTGAGCTTGCTACCGAGCGAGTGCTGCGCAAGTCCCGTCGAGCCTCTCGCATCTGTGTCTTGATATCGTTGCTCACGGGATCGTATTCCTCGAACTTCATCGCCTCCTCCTGCATCTTCCAAAAAGCCACGGGGACCGACTCTGTTATCCCATCCCCCGCTTCTTCAACAGGCAGAAGTGGGCCAGGGTCAACCACGGCAGCGAAGTCCAGTTCGAATACATCTCCGCTCAACACCGTAGGGCGGTGCAGCCACAAAGCCTCGACGTGAGTTTGCGGAGGCGCAGTGGAATGCAATCGGAGCGCAGTACGCACAATATTCTGAGGATGTGGGCAGCAATGCTGTCTGTGCTTTTCTGTATCCACTGCTTTGAATCCCCCTGGGTCCGATCGCGGAGCCAGGATCTGGAAATCGCATGTCATTGCTAGCCCGTCGCATGGGAGTTCCGCCGCAAAAGAATAATGAGCATGCTGCCACGGTGGGCGCGCGGAATCCTCGAAAGCTTATACTCCTTCTGCTGGCGTGTGCGTCGTCTTGAACAACTTCGGCCTGCCTCCGCCCTTCACTTTGGAGGCCGCGAACACGCCAAAATTAAGGACCGCGCCAAGCCTGTTTATGTTGACCGCATGCGGGCAGGACCCCCGCTCCTCGCTCGCTTTCGCACGAACAAGACCGTGCGGAACATCGCAGGGCAAGGTGACGCATGTGCCGCATGTGCGGTCTGTTTGTATATCAATCGACAGATTGGCAATACCAAAGAAGTTGCACAGCGCCCCCTGCATGCCACCCTTTGCCGTGAACAGGCGTCTCGCACTCAGCCTCTCGACGGTCGCCCGAGCGAGGTGCTGCATGGTAGGTTTCGGGAAGCTTGCCCTTCGAATCGAGGATGCCAACCAGCCCTTCGAGTTGGTCGCTGTTCCGCGTCGCAAGGCCCCATCAGGCCCTGGGCCCCCGTCAAGCCCTTTGGGCGCCGATGGGTTGTAAGATAGCAGCAGCTGGTGGTCGACCGTACTATCGGCATTGACTTCCCTGCCCAGCAGATCTCTATTGATCTCGCGATCGAACGTCTCAGGCCAGACGATGGTGGGTCTCTGATAAGATTGGCTATATTCAAATGCGCGCAGACACATAAAGCCCCTGTCGCCAATTGCGCAGAATGGATTAATATCAAGACCCCCCCCACACACAGATCGGACGAGGAAACGGGATTTGACAGGCAGCGAGTCTTGAATCCCTTTCCACTCCTCCACCAGATCCTCGCAGCCCCATGTTTTTGGGGCGTCGCTCGTGCATGCTGACGCTGGGTCAAATGCAAGAACTTCTCCCCTTCCCAGCAACGCATGCACGCACCGATTCATCCTGTCATCGCGCACGAGCCCACGAAGCACAAGACCCCGATCAGGCACCATTGCCGGGCAAGCGATGCGTTCGTCGCAGGGGCGAACGAACGCGGGCGCATCCTTTTATGGCGGTCTGGCCGCCGCGCCCTTCTATTTCACCCAGTCAGCGAACTTCGCAGGGTCCACGTTCACGCGCGTCAGCAAGGGCATGCGGGGAATGCCACCGAGGCTGAGCGGGAGGAACTGCTCGCATGCCATGTCTGCCAACTGGCGGCGCCCTTTCTCTCCGCACGGCACGCGGTTGACAACGCACTCCACGTGCTCTGGGCGAGGAGGCCTGGTTTTCTGCAGCGTCTCGCCTTCGGTGCAGGCATGCCCCCCCCCCCCCCCCCCCCCCCTCGGACCCCCCCCCTGGGCTGGTGTTCGCCTCTACGCAGACTCTGCAGGCATTCGCCATGTGCCCTGCCATTTCCCTCGCGTAGGATAAGCCGAGGCCCGCCGTGAAATGCCGCGAGTCGCCGGCGGGGCGTTCTCCCTTGCTGTAAAGCTCCGACCCTATCACACATAGCATCCTGCAAGGGAACCCAGCGTCTTCACAATATCTCACCGTGTTGTTGGCAACGGCAGCAACCCGTCTCGCTAGCGTGTTCCAGGCGATGAACTCGCCGCTGGTGGGGGGGATCCCCCGAGACTGGGCCTCGCCCAGTCCTAAGACCACCGTGCAAGTGTGATCCCTCTGGGCACACCCGGTCTGCATGTCCACCAGCTGCTCAACTTGCTCCAGCAGATTTGCCTCCATATCGAAGTACTTCAGAATATCCGCTTCCAGCGCCGTACCACGAAGACGCCTGTCCTCGCGGTCAGAGCCCAGCCCATTTCCACTCCGCAGCAATGCGCGAAAACGCACGCCAGCTTGCCGCGAAACAAATAGGATTGCGTTTCCCTCTTGGTCCGATGTTGCGATGGGCGCGAGAGTGGATCCGCCCTGACAGTATGCATAGCACCCTGCAGCTTGGCTGCGTACGCAAATTCGAAGGAGCGTATTTGCCCCCTCGGGTTGTGGCTCGCTTCGTGGAAGATCGCAATGGCATCAGAAACCAGTGTGACATCAACGCCAGAATATGACTGCTCTTCCACATGCCCTATGGGGCAGCGCAATACCAATCTTTGCCATCCACGCCCCGCTTCGCAACGTCGACGATTTTCTGGCATGCGAACCGCTCGTGGAGCACAGCCATCTGCGCGAGCTCGGCGTAGGTCGCACATGTCGGCGCGAAAGACAAATACTATATTCCAGGTACCATGGCAACGTTCACGAGCTCCACCACTCTGGTCGTCAGATCCCGAGCAAGCCTGACATAGTAAACTGTCGGTGGGACGCCCCTTGCTGCCGCAGATATCGTGTACTCGTCCACTCCCGTGGCCCTTGCCTCCAGCACGGCTCTCAGTCTCGCCGCCTCTGAAATACCGTTCGCACCGGTACTCGAGCGATGCCGAGCCTTATGGCCCCCGGCACCAGGTGCAGCCGATGTCGCCGCCTTGCTGCTGGCATTGCCAGACCTTGCTTCAGCTGGGCTCCTTGGCACTGCGCCCCCCGGCGGCCCAGCGCTCCCCGACGGCTCTGCTGGTGCATTCTGTGGGGGCGGATCGCGTGGCGGTGCCGGTGTCTGCGAAGCTGCGGCGCCCATGGGCGGCGGGGGCGCCGCTGCCTTCTGTGGCCCCATCGAAAGGAGCAGGCGGCGCGGGCGCAGCAGCGCTCCCCCTCGGCGTCCTCTTCGGGATGTTTGGGGGCGGTCCGGCTGGGAGAAGCGGATCCGCTGGCGCTGGCGGCTAGAGGGGGGGGTCCTTCGACGGCCGCGGCTGACCCGGCGGCGGCGTCGGTGGCCTGACCGCGGGCGGCGGTGCCATCGGGTGCCACGGCGACCACGTCGGATGCGGGGGCGGCGCCCTGCGCCTCGCAAGTCTCCCGCCCGTCATCGGCGGGGGCGGATCCTTCGGCAGCGGTGGTTGCGGCCCGCCGCCCAACGTAGTCGGGGGCGGGCCCCAGGGGGGGGGAGGCTGCGCTGGCCTGGGTGACTGCTATGACGATCCAGCCGCGGGCGTCGGCGCGGGTGCACTGGTTTGCGGCGCGTCCGACGGCTCCTCGACGTCAGTCTGCGTCCGAGGTGCCGACTTCGGGGCAGCTGTGCGCGGCGGCTGCCCTCCTGGCGGAGGAGGTGGCTCCCTCTTCCCCGCGGAGGCGGAGCCTTCTCCTTCTCCGCGTCGCGCGGGAATGGCGCGGGCGGCGGTGGCTTCGCCTGCTGCTCGGACGGCGCCGGTGGCGGCGGCTTCGCCCTCTGCTCAGACGCCGCTGGCGGCGGCGGCTTTGCCTGCTGCTCGGGCGCCTCCGATGTGACCATCGTCTCGGGAGGAGGGGGCGCCGCTCGCGCCCGTCGGTGCCCTGCCGCCGCGCCCTTCGGCACTTTAGAATAGAATCCGCTGCCCGAAGACGAGGCCCGTGCAATTTCCGCAGCTGGCCAGGGCGCGGGCGCCCCCGTCGCCGGGCCGCCCGGG
>CAUYUJ010015627.1:97500-135000 GCA_963575745.1 Prorocentrum cordatum
TGCCATGCTGAAGCTCAGCAAAGCTAAGATGAAGGTCAGCGAAGCTAAGATAAAACTGAGGTAAGATGAAGCTAAGCTAAGAGGAACTAAGCTAAGCTAAGATGAGATAAGCAACGCGAAGCTAAGGGAACGTCACTGGGGGAACCGCGGGGCGGATGCCGGGGGAACCGCCCGGGGCGAGCCCCACTGCCCGGCCCTTTAAGCTTAGCTATGCTATGCTATGCTTGACTATGCTATGCTATGCTATGTTATGCTAATGCAGCGCTGCGCTATGCTAAGTTAAGCTAAGCTAGCCCTCTAAGCAGAGCCTAGGTAGGGAATTACACCCATGCTATGATATGCGATGCTGCGCTATGCTATGCTACGTTATGCTATGCTATGCTGTCCTCTGCTATGCTAAAGCTCAGCGAAACTAAGATGAAGGTAAGCTAAGCTAAGATAAACCTGAGCTAAGACGAAGCTAAGCTTAGATGAAATAAGCTAAGCTAAAATGAGATAAGCAACGCTAAGGGGACGTAGCTGGGGGAACCGCGGGGCGGATACTGGGGGAACCGCCCGGGGCGAGTTGCACTGCCCGGCCCTTTAAGCATACCGAGTAATAACCCTTCTAGGCAGAGCCCAGGTAGGGAATGTAGACCGGGCGGGGGTTCCCATCGGGTGGCCCTCTTCGCGGAGTACAACGCGGATTGCATGAAAGACGCTGATGCAGGTTTCCAAGAACTCACAAAGAAACATAACCTCGCGGTTCGCATCCCGGCGGAGCTCGGCGAGGAGATCAAGCAAGAGGAACAGATCAAGCGCGCCTGCACCGTGGAGCAGGGCGGCGGCAAATTTCCCGCCGTCGAAAATAATGTCACCGCCGTGGCAGTTGAGGATCGCGGTCGTCGCGGCGGAGATAGCGGCGAAGAAAAAATCAAACTTGACCTTCGGAAGCAACGCGAAGCCATTTCAGAAGTGGTTCGTGGCGCGTGGAACTCCAAGCGGGTGCGGACCGGCGAGCTCGACGTCAAGGTCAGCGGCGTCTGCTGCTGGGTCGTCGGAGTTCGGCGAGCACTTCCGCGCGGCGAAGAACGTTGAGATTGGCGCGGGCGCCCCGGCGGGGGAGTTCAAGAGCATCCTTGTGGAAGTCTCGAAGCAGAGCTCAGTGGCGGCGCAGGTGAAGGGCCACGCGTTCGATGCGAAGGATGTGAGCGACTGGCAGGCGGGCGCGGGGCACCTGTCGCGCGCGCGGCGCGCGCTCGCGTAGAGCGGACTCTGCGGCGGCCGCGCGAAGACTCGCGGAGGACCGCGGGCGAGCGCGTTGGTCTGGGCGCCGAGCAGTCTCGCTCAGCTCTGACCCGCGCGCCGGACATATTCATCCGACAACTGTCTCCCGCCCGACGGCCCAATCGCTACTGGGGGGGGGCGAGGGGCCCCGCTTCTTGGCGGCCAGCGGGAAGATGTGGAAATCTGGTAGGCAAGGATGTGAGATTTAGGGTGGCGCGCTTGTTCCTCTCGCCTGTGGCTGCTATGGCTCGCGAGCTGGGCGGCGGGGGGGGGGGGGGCGCGCCTACTCGCGGTTGCTGCAAGTGCGGAATTAGATTGATATTGTTTGTCTTATCTGGTGTTTTCATCATGTGCTTGGCGGGAGGGATATTGTGATCAGTATCTACACTGGTAGCCTGGAGCTGTATCAGTTCTACGGTTGCGAGATTCATATTGTGAGTTGCCGTGCAGACATACGCGCTGGCGCTCTAGACTCTCGCAATGCTTTACCATTGCGCACTTCTTTCAGCGGTCAAGACGCTGAACATCAGCACTTGCAGACTGGCCGAGAATCGTTGCCGCGACCCAGACAGCAGCAGCGACGGCGACATCTATCACGAGCTGGGCGGCAACGAGCTGGGCGGCAGCGCCGCCATCGCAGACGGCGCCGCCATCAGCAATGACAGGATGGCGGCCAGGCAGCAAAACCCCAACGAGGACCCCTCTTCGTGGACAAGGAGGGCGTCGCGCACTAGAACGGCGACCCAACCTACGGCGAAGAGTTCGATGGGCGCGCAATACTCGGCCACTATGCGAGCGAGGAGAAGCTGCAGAAGCTCTACGCGATCAAGCTCAAGAGCTCTCTGAATGAGCAAGCGTGGTACCTCGCAAGGAAAAAGGCCAGATATTGCGACGCAAGCAGTGTTGGACAAAGCAAGTGAGGACCCACTTGCTGCGATTAAGTCGGCAGTGGCCACGGTGCGACAAGCCTGCGAACAGATCGCGACACTGCAAAAGCAGCATCGTTCGAGGAGTATTCCTTCAAAGGCTTTGGCAGCAGATCTGCGTCAACGCGGGGCTGCATATCGAGGCGGGGGACGGAGTGCGAGCGGCTCAAGTCTCTCTCAGCAAATACGACGGTGAGCGAAGACCTGCGGACGTACTTCCTCCTAAAGTTGGCCAATATCATTATGATTTGCGGTGTGCGCAGACTGGTGGGAACACAGAACTGGTTCACACATGGCCGCGCGGATGGCCCCCCAACTGGTCGCCCGAAAACCAATTGGGCACCCAGATGGTCGCCCGAATGGTCGCCCCAAAAAATGGTCGCACAAACTGTTGCTCCGATGGTTGCCCGCGACTGCCGCCGCGTACAATAGTTGCCGACATGGCATGCCAGCTTTGCCATGGACGTTTCATTTCGCGACGCGTTGTTTCCCATGACGCGTCGAGTGAAATTCACTGCGAGTAGCGTTCCTGCCGCGTGCACGCCGCTGTACTTATAACAAACGGACAACGCATGGAATGGCATTCTCGCCTCGGAGACGGCACCGACGGGCAACGCGCGTGAGCTCTTGAGAGCCCTCTTGACCAACGCCTCCCCACCCGCCCCAATCGCATTCATTCCTCTCCCCCAGCCTCCCCATCGCCCTCCTGCCGCGTATCACGATCAATGCAAGCGTCGAGCCTGCGCGAAAGCGGCGTCTCCAGGCCGCGATAATCCGGCCACCGCGATGCGAGAGCGAGGGTGCCATTGACGCGGGGGAGGTCGAGGGCGTCGACGAGGAGGCGGAGGAAGAGGGCGGGGGGCTCGAAGAGAAAGAGGAGGAGGACAGGAACGACGATGCGATTTCTGCCAGGGTTAGCATCGACCCCGTCGTCGCCAACGTCGCCATTGCGGCCCGTTGGGCAAGGGCTCGGGGCAAAATGCATTTGGACAGTCAGTGACATATCGGATATGCCTCAAGCTGGCCAAATGCATTTCGTCCTCTCCGCAATCATCATCGACCGTATGTTTGGCTCAACTTCGGTGGTCCACGCGCGTCGCTCCTCGCGTGCTATTCTTCTCTACGACACGGTGTTTTTTTTGTTTGTCCCGCTCTCTTGGGGGATGTTGCAGGGGGCTATGCGCGGCGTCCGTGCCCGCCTCTGTGTATTCAGGCGTTGGCCCCAATTTAAGAATCTTGCCCGGGCGGCGCCTGATGGCTGAACGGGCAAACGGTGGCAAAGGATTCGTTGATGGAGGGCGGCTCCTTCTCAAAATGTGGCTCTCGCTTCGGCGCCGCGCGCATCCGTCGTGGAAGTTCGCAAGGGCTTCGCGGGTGGAGGGCGGTTCCTTTTTTTCAGAATGCAGCTGCCGCCTCAGCGCCGCGCACCTTCGCTTTGAACGTTGGCAGGAGCTTCGCGGACACAGGCGGGTCGCGTTCAAAAGGTGGCCCTCGCTTCAGCGCCGCGCACATCCGCCGTTAACCACCCCCGTCCCTGACGCCTCTCCTTCATAGGCGCGCTCTCTTCCTCCCCCTCCTCCTCCGCCAATCCCCCCCCCCCTCCTCCTCCATTCATTCCGTTGGCCGTTTTGGCTGAAACGAGTCTTTGACCCCTGGTTTGCAAATTCGGGTTCATCTGTCTGTGATGCCCATGCATGGACGAGTGGTCTGCTGCAGCGTTGGCCGGGTGCGCGTCTGCAGACAGTGGCATCGACGAATGGACTGCCGCTGCTGAGACAGCTGGCTACGCAACCAACGTCGACGATGAATGGTCCGCAGCAGCCCGTGACTTCGATCAGGACGACGGAGTTGCGCCAGCGTCTGGCGCAGGCCCCAGCGATGGCGGCTCCCCTGGTGAGCTCGGCCCCCACGATGGCACGCGGTCCCCAGCCATAGCAGAGTTGACAAGTCGGGGGCTGACCGCCAGTACGGGTGCAGATGCAATATCATGGATGAACGACCTCGCGCGCCACTTCCAGTCGAGCCCCGCCGATGCAGCCCACTACGTCGACACGAATAGTGACCGCGGTTCTTTGATCAAATGGATATTGGACCATGCCTGCCGGAAGCGAGTCTCGACTAATGCACTGGATGCTGATATGTCGGGAGCCTCGGGTATATATATATATATATATATATATAAAAAAACACCTAGCATCTACTCAGTTGTGCACTGGTCCTTTGTCAGCGCGGCCAGGCGGACAGACTTCAAACTGAATTGATAGCGAAAATTGCGTCGGCTGGATTTTCGCCAGCCGTCTACTACGAGCGACACCGAGGGGGCGAGACTGCCTTCGCTCGCCTCCGCGTTCGGACGACAGCTGCGGGGGTGGGCACTCATCGAGCTGAGGACGCAGACAGTGGCGACATCGTCGAGTCCCAGACGGTCGCGAGCACGGATGTGGGGCATGATGTTGTTGTCACAGTTGATGCAAACACCAAGGCGGGAGTGCAAATCGACACCGCGGGGTCTCGATCATTAATGATTGTCTTGGGGTGTGCACGTTTGTTCCAGCACCTCATAGATAATGCGCGAGCCGAGCCCCCGAAACGATTCACGTTCTTCTCGCGAGGTGTTCCAGACTGAGCTCATTTGCGGTGCTTTGTTTACGCGGGCTGATCGTGCGCAGGCGCTCCTGGTGAATTTCGAACTGTTGCAACCTTTATGTGCGTTGGATCGGCGCAAAGGCGCCGTGTACGTCAACCTGTTCGGCAATATTTCACATGTGCTGCCCGCTTCGATGCGCTTCAGGAGGCGCCAGAGGATGTCTGTGACCGGCAGCGACGGCGCTTTGGACGCGGGCGAGCGGGCGTTGCGGCATCGGAGCACGCCCGACCCAGCGGGGGTCCTACACATCAAGTGCCTGGCGCACCGCATAGCTCATATTATGTCAAAGCCCACGCGGCTGATACGACACTGGGTCACAGGGTCGGTTCGGTGGAGCCTCTCGCTGCGCGGCCCCAACTACTTCCTGTCCTTCGTGGGGATTCTCTGCAGATGGTTTGATCGCCGCCCCGATAATCGATTTGAGCAGCGGCCCATGGGCCCAGGTTTGGAAGCAGATCGGTATAGGAAGGCTGCGCATGATACGTTCTTGGGGCTCGGCGGCAATTCTGGATGCCAGCGGGCGCGACTGTATATCGTCAGCACGATTGCCAATGGTGACATTCGTGTACGCGGCAGCTTCCAACACTACTGCAGACCTGGACGCTGCCGAGACCGTCGACACTGCCTGCGCAAGTTGCGAGTGCGGTTTGTCCGCGCCCTCGTCGGACGACTACCGCCCATCTTTCCTCGGTCGAGGTGGGCGCGGGTGTGCGACGCGGTCGACTACTTCGGTCTCTTGGAGGCCATCCACGGGTTGGGCGGCGAGATCTACCCGCTCTGGTTCGAACGCGCCACTGGCAAGACGGTCCCGCGTGGAGGGCGACCGCGCGAAATCCTGAGCACCAGGGCTAGCCCGAATGTAAACGCCCTCGCGATTCCGTTCCAGGCTTACGCTCTGCGTCGAGGAGCCTCGGGCCACCGCTCACCCACGGTTGGGCCACCTGCCGCAGTCGCTGCCGCTGACGTCCATGACGGGGCACCGCCGACTGGCGAGCACGGCAAGGACGGCGGGGTCGGCGCCAACACCGACCAGGAGATGCCACACCTTCTCGCGGAGGCCGGCTTCGTGAATGCTGGAGACATCGCGCAGTTGGCCTCGAAGATTCAACAGAGAGTATTGCGCAACAGTGGTCTTGAGTTCATCCGCGACCCCTCCTCCTTGACCACTGCGATTGCCTTTCGCAAGTGCCTCGCGCCAGTCTTCGACACGATGCGCTTCGCGCTGAAGGTGTCCGCGGAGAAGTGGGAGAAGGAGCAGCTCGCGCGGGCCAGGTGTAGCGGCCGTCGAGCACATCGAGCTGTCCTTGCCGCTGAAGGGGTCATTGAGAGAGGGGCGCTCGGCAGTCTGATCACATGCGCCAGAGATGTTCAGGGGTGGACCTTGCTCTCGCACACATCGCGCAACCAGGGGCCAGGGCGCATATTTTCAAGCTCGTCAGCTCGCTGGGCGGCCTGATCAACCTGCACATCACCATGGGGCACCAGAACTACCCGTACAGGACGTTCGCCATGCTGGAGGACCTGGACGGACTACAGGCCGCCTACGACAAAGACATATGAGAGCCAGAAGCCGTTCGCCAGGAGCACGCTGTCTGCGCGCCCAGTTCTGTGGTCAACTTATGTTCAACGGTTTGGGTGTCTGGGCGCGTGGACAGCGTGCAAACGAGCGAGGGCCTTCGGGCTCCTAGCACGAGGAGCGGTGCAAGAAGCGCTTCGACCCATGGACCACCGAGTTCTTCGATTACTGGTCGACTGCGCCGAGGTCGATTCTCATCCCTGAATACCGTGCCGAGCTGATCGCCAGAAAGGCCTTGCTATGTTCGGGCACGGCTGAAATCGAGAACGGCCACGCCGCGATCAGGAGGGGGCTCATCGGGACTTCGACGCAGGCGCACGCCGCGGACATCGTCGACACCAGCTCGCTGTTCATCCAGCGGTCGTGGCGGCGGCTGCGTCGCGAGGCCGACCTTCTGAAGCGCGGGAGCGAGCGGGTGGGCGGCGGGGCCAACGCTGGCACTACTACCGAGCGAAGCTCAGGAGAACCGGGAGATGATGATTGGGGGGGGCACCAAGAAGAAGACTCGTGGAGGGGCGCGTGGCGGGCATTTCTGCACGAGCAGACGTGTCAATCCAGCGGTGGGTGCTGCTCGCGGGAGCTTTCTGAAAGGTGCAGGAGATTGAGCTTGGACGAGCTGGAGCGCCTGCGGAGCATCGGGTCGCACGCCATGGGCAGCGTGAGCTTCGCCAACGACTGGCGCAGTCGCCGTCGCATTTCTGATCGGGGGGACGCCGTGCGCATGAATCGGGAGTTGACGAGATATTTGCAGGAGGACCTCGCAACTGGATGCGGCGCTCGAGCCTACAATGCACCTGCATTGCCTGACTCAATCGACTGGGATGAGAGGTTACATCGTGTTGTTCAGGCAGTGCGGCTTGATAACCGCACCGATCGGAAGTTGGAGTCGATCGTGAAGGGTGAGTTGACTGCATACTCTCGTCGGCAATCGTCTGCTGCTGGCCCCGTGTCGAGATTCGCGTGCGAAGCCATCCATAACTGTTCAGGACCTGTGTCTGCTGCGTCTATTCCCGAGATTGGCCCCTTGCTCACGTTCACCCACATCGAGGGGCAGTTCGACAACGTGACCGAGGATGCCCTGGAGGTGACGAACATCAAGATGCACTCGAAGCTCGGGCACGCGGTCCAGCATGTGGCAACCGCAGCTTGGGAGCGATGGCGAAAACCATACTTGTTCGAGAAGTCGCCACCTATCTCGAGACCCGAGTGGCTCACTCATCGGAGGACGAAATGCAACATTGCAGGTGTATGTCTTTGCGGGCCTGGCGGGGCCCAGACCGAGCGTATGCTCCAGAACTTCCACAAGAGCGTCGTCCAACCCTGCCGTGGGAAACCCATGAATGCCAAGCTACATGACGGATCTTTCGTGTACTGTTTGATCGGGGTCGACGTGACATCACCAATGTGTACAGATGGTGGTGACGTCGGCGGGTTCGTTATCCAGCAACTATGGGTTCACGTAGCTTGGCAAACGACAAACCACGGCACGGAATGTTCAACACCTTGGGCTGCCCAGCTGGTATGCGTGCGCCTGCGTTCGCACGCGTGCATCTGGTCCAGCTTACATCTGAATGGGAGTGGGTATCACACTACTGTTTACTGCAAGGCTTATCGAAAGACCTCAGGTGGTACGTGAGAGTCTTCGAGGTCGGTTCGTCGAACGCCCCCTTGGGCGTTCTTGATTCCAATGATGTGACCGTCGTGGGCGTTCATCTCGCTGACGGCACCTGTGCGACGGCGTGCTTCTGGGACGGCTTCGGCGGCGACATGGGCAATGGCGACGGAGGCGGCGGCGGACTTCGTGCACGGCGTGGAAGGCGAGGCGGCGGCGGCGCTGGCCGTCGAGGCCGCGGACGAGGCCCAACATGCCTAAGCAAACGCTCGGACACCACTGTGGCCCAAACCAAGCCCCCCCTGACATGAGTGTTGGCAAGTGGGCCCCGTGGGCCCCAAGGATCTAGGGGTTGCCATCCGTTGGCGTTTGCATAGGCATGTTCACAAGGGGATGGCAGAGCAGGAGCAGGTCGAGGGCGTGACGAGGGCGCCCACCGCGACGGCGCCGACGAGCCCGTCGCTGACCATGGCGCCGAGGGGGCCGTTGGAGTCGGCGAGCCTGCCGATGACCCGAGTGACAGCGCCAGCGGCCGTAGCCGGCAGGATTCGGATATGTTTGCATCGCCTCCATCGCACACCCGCTGCAGCGATTGTGCTCGAGAAGCTGATGGAGCTGCGGCTTTGTCAGATGAGTGCAGCGTGCCGTCCGAGTTGCACGATCATGAGTTTGATTGGGAGCACTTGAACTACGGCCATGCCGACGATGGCGACAGCATTGCCCCCGTCGGCATAGAGCTCGGGGAATCGGCGGCGGGCGGCGCTGCGAGCGGGAGCTGCGGGGGTGGGCCAGCCAGCTCTGACGTTGTCGCCGCTGGGCCGATGGCTCCTCCGACGCCTCCGCCTCCGCCTCCGCCTCCACCAAGCGCCACTGGTGCTCGTGCCTCCGGGGGCGTCGGCGTGACCACCCTGTTCTTCGACAACGGTGACACTATCAAATACTACGAGTTCCGCGACGAGTGTGTCGCTCAATGCGGCTTGCACGGTTGCAGGCTTGCACGGTCTTCCAGGGCGGGCGTTCGCATGGCGCAGGGGCGCCCCCTTGGATTTCTGTTTTTGTTGGCTAATGAATAAATGCGAGTGCGAGGCTGCGCACTTGGCTGCTCGGAGGCACCCTGCCCCGCCCGAGGCCGCGGGACTTGCAGCCCGCGCGGGGCCCCAGGGCCTCCCTGGCAGCGCACCTCTGTTAGGTGTCGAGCGGCCTCGGCGTCCCTGCGAGGGCACCGAGCCCGCGGCCTGCCCATAGGCGCGCGCCCTCAGCCAGACTTTGCCACGGTGGGGGGCATGATTGGGGGCCCCCGCGGCAGTGTTGCAAAGAGGGCCAGTGCGCATTCCACCCCGACCTCTTTCTCCACATATGCTTCTCCAATGCGCTCTCCCCCATCCATCTCGCTTTGCAGACGCCTTTCCTATTGCAGCCCTCCCGCGCCCTTCGTTCACCTGCCTGGCCTTCCCGCGCTATCTGCCCCCCTTCGCTCTCTCTCACCCATCTCCCGCCCCCATCCGCCTTCGCCTCGTCGCCCTCTTTACGTTACCCCTCCTTTCATCATAGTTCAGAAGGTGCATCCCCTTCCCGCCCGCTGCTGCTGGCCTGTATCCCGAATCCCCCCCCCCCCCTTGCATTGTACATCTGCACGTTCTCCTGCCCTCTTGCTTCGCGCGTGGGCACGTGTCCCTCATCCCCCCCTCTCCCCACCCCTCCCCTCCCGCGTATCCTCAACCTTCCAGTGCTTACCCCCCCCCCCCTCGTGCACTTTTCCTGCTTTCCCCCGACGTCGCCGCCTTCTCAAGCCACTACGCGCATGGCCCCAACCTCCCCTCCACCCTACATCTCCCCCACGCGCAGCCCCGCTCCCCCCCCCCCCCCCCCCCTACTCCACTTTAGCACTTCGCATGCGCCGCGACTTTGGGCCCGCTGCCGTCTCGACCCAAAGGGCCACAGGCGAGTTGCTGGGAGCGCGTGCTACCTAACATTGCAGTTTCAGGGATACCGCCCAAGAAGATGCACACTGCGAAGGAGTACAATGCTCTCAAGAAGCGTTTTCAGAAACAGCAGCAGGCATTGACGGCGGTCAGGTTTTTCGCGGGCCATTCTGATTAAGCGGTGCAAGAACATGAAAAAGGCACTCGGCAGGATTTCGGACATGTCCGATCGGGCTTGGACACAGGATGAGGACGACGAGGACGCTGCCGCAGGCGTTTGAAGTGCTCGCGTGAGCATGAGCCCGCCCATTGTGATGCTCTGTCATATCCCGCCCATCCCCCCTCATGTCTCCTGTCTCTGCTGCCGACGTGCCTCCTCCATCTCGTCTACGACTCGCTCACTTGCGCCTCATCCCTCATCCCCCCCCTCCTCCGATTCCTTATTCACAGTTGCCAGCGCCAAGAGCAGCAATGCAGCGTGCTCGATCTCGCCCCCACTGATCGCTCGGCGGTGCAGCGTGCTGTAAATAGTGATGCTTCTTCTCAGGATCACTTCGTCAGTGTCATCGCCGTCGTCGCAGGCATCGTCGCATTCGCGGCGTCGCCGCGCGCGCTCGCATGGCCGAGAGAGATGCCGCCCCGTCTGGGCGGGAGAAGGGTGGGCGAGGCGGGCGCGCGAAGGATGGCCGGGCAGTTCCGGGGGAAGGCGAGGCCTCTGAGGAGGGCGGGCTGGGGATGAGGAGGGCGAGATTACTGAGGAGGAGGGGGGGGGGCACTGAGGGCGAGGATAACGATGACGGTTGGCCTGGGTTGAAGCCTTCGGCATCTGCTGGCTCAAATAACTGTTGGAGCGCCCGCTGCGCTTCGGCGCAAGGTGGCCACCACCTGCGCCTCGCAACTGTAGCTGCTACGCAGCGCGCCACTGCCGAACCCGCTGGCGCCCGCAGCCCGCCATCTCAGCCATGGCATATCTAATAGCACGCTGCCCGTTCCCGATCCATGGTTTCGCGCCGAAGGCCCACCCGCGCACGTGGCAGACCCTCCCGAATGACACCGTCGACCGATCTGGCCTCGGACGTGGGCGCCGCGATCTGAGCGCCCATCCCATGCGCGAGCATCGACGCGCTCGTGGGCCCTACACGTGCGCCACACGTTTGCCAGCCTCCCCACCGCTAGCACTAGCCTTTACGGCAACGCCGAGGCGCCGACTCGTGTAGAGCCTTAGACAAGGCGCCCCCACCGTTACGGCGTCTGGTCGATGCCGACCCGCTGCGATTCGTGGCCAGAGCGCCACGTGAAATATCTGCAAGCTGCATTGACATGTCGGGGTGCGACTGTGCGCGCGGTGGATGCGTCGCCGCGTTGCTGCTTGCGCGCGCGCAGAGGCGGCGGCCGCGCGCCTCCCGCCGAACTCTGTCCTAGTTTCCCCAGATGACTTCGCGGTCGCGTCGGCCCCGTGGCGGCGCTCCTGCGCCCGAGCTGATATGGGCCATGAGGGTTCCGAGGCGCCGCCGCCTGGAACGGCGCTGCCGACGGCGGCCTTTGCCAACGCGCAAAAGTCGATTGCGCGGCGGCCGCTTCCAGCACCATGCGGCCCTCGATTGCGCTGCCGCCGTCAACTCCATATGACGTTCTCGTCGGCGTCGTCGTCGCAAGCGCGCCGCGCGCAACCGCTGCCGCGCGCGCGCGCGCCCCCCGCCCACCACTGCAAGAACGCGTGCACGAGCGCGGGCTGCGAACGCATCCACGGGGCGTCGGGCGCTGAAGGCAGTGCAAATCGCGAGGTGGTTGGGCTGCGCTGCCTCTCGACGCGCGCAGCCTTTGTCGTCGAGCCCGCCCGCGGCTCGCGACGCCGAGACTTGGCCCCTGCACGATGGCCGCGCCCAGCTTGGCCCAGCGCGCAATCGCCTGCCCGATACATTGGCCCCGCACCTAGCAATTGAGCATGTCAGGGGCTGCTTCGGGGTGTCGCGCGCGGGTGCCTGGCCTAGGGTTATGGTAGCCTGCGCGCGTCGCAAGCTGTGTTTGGCTCTGCTGCCATGGATGTAGTCCGCCTGCATGTCGTCGCGGTCGGGGGGGGGCTGATGGCGCCGCAGGCGCCGCTCCGACCATGACAGCGCGCTGTTTGCGGAGGAATGCATGCGCAGCGTGACCGCCTGCGCGGCGTGGGGCGAGCGCGAGGGGAATGGGGGGGGGGGGGGCGCGTCGTGGTGCCACGACGGTGGATGGGAACGGTGCAGGGTCTCAAACGTCGGCCTGATGTCCGACACTCGGTTCGGCTCGGCATCTGGCTTCGGCGCGACAATTCGCGCTGTCGAGCTGCGACAGCGCGCGCCCGACCAGGCCACCAGCGTGATTGCTTGACGACGGGGTCCGCCACGCAAGGCAGCACCGGCGCGCACCGCGCATGTCTGCTGGGCCCCTCTCGTCGGGCTCCACAAAGCTGCGGTAACGGCGGTCTCGCACGCGGCCGCAAGCAGCCAAGCTTGCTGCCGCGACGGGCCTACCCTGAAGCAACGGCGGTCGAGCCCGCGGCCGCGGCGGCCTAGCCTGCGGCCGCAGCGGTCCAGCCTGCGGCCGCAGGCGGCCAAGTTTGCGGCCGCGGCTGCCTAGCCTGCTGCCGCGGCGGTCAGGCTTGCGGCCGCGGCGGCCTAGCCTGCTGCCGCGGCGGCGTAGCCCGCGGCCGCGGCAGCCTAACTTGCGGCCGCGGCGGCCGAGCCCGCGCCCGCGGCGGTCGCGGCAGCTCAGCCTGCGACCACGGCGGCCAAACATGCGGCGCGGCGGCCGAGCCGCCCGCTGACGCGGCGGTCAAGCTTGCGGCCGCTACATGCCTACCCTGCGGCCGCGGCTGCCTAGCCCGCGGCCGCGGCGGCCTAGCCTGCGGTTGCGGCGGCCTAGCCTGTGGCCGCGACGGCTTAGCCTGCGGCCGCAAGCGGCCAAGCCTGCGGCCGCGGCGGCCTAGCCAGCTGCCGCGGCTGTCTATTTTGCAGGCGCGACAGCCTAGCCTGCAGCAGCGGCGGCCACGCCCGCGGCCGCGACAACCTAACCTGCGGCCGCTGCGGCCAAGCTTGCGTCCGCGGCGGCCTGGCCGCCTGGCCTGTGGCCGCGGCGGTCGAGCCTGCGCCTGCGGCGGCCTGGCCGCCTGCAGCAACGGCGGCCAATCCTGCTGCGGCGGCCGTCAAGCTTGCGACCGCGGCGACCTTTGGCTGCTTAGTTTGTGGCCGCGGTCGCCTAGCCCGCGGCCGCCGCGGCCTGGCCCGCGGCCGCGGATGCACAACTTGCGACCGCTGCATGTCTACATGCACGCCGCGGCCGCGGCCGCAAGCCGCGGCCGCGCTAAAGAATGGGCGCGGATCTGGACCGCGTTGCCTGCTGGCCGCGCGTCGCGCACACCCGCGTCGTCGGCGGCACTGGGCGCGCCCGCGGGCGCGCCTTGCGCGGCGACAACACGTGGCGGGGCGCCGCCCGCGTTCGTCGATGGCGCTTCTGCGCAAGCGCGCCCCCGCGCGCGCAATCGAGGCGGGCCCGCGACGCTTCCGCGGGCCTCGGTCGCCATCGCGATGGCGGGCGCCGCTCGCGCTCGCAACCACAAACGGCAATTGCCCGCGGTCACGGCGCATGCTGTGGCGGCCGCCGCACACCATCACCCACGGCGCCGACGCATGGGGCGACCCGCGGCGGGCAACCATTCCGAGTGTTCCAAAAATGGTGACACGCCGAGTGCCCCCGCGCGGGCGGCCATTCCGAGTTTGCCAAAAATGGTGACACACCGAGTGCCCGCGCGTCGGCGACCATTCCAAGTTTTCCAACAATGGTGACACACCGAGTGCCCGCGCGCGGGCGACCACTCCGAATTTTCGAAAAAAAGTGACGCACCGAGTGCCAGTTCCATAATCGGCCGCCCGCAGCCCCCCTTTGCATTCCGTACTGACGAGGAGAATCCCAAAAAAGGTGACACACCGAGTGCCCCCGCGCGGGCGACCATTCCGAGTTTTCCAAAAATGGTGGCACACCGAGTGCACGCGCGCGCGACCACTCCGAATTTCCCCAAATTGGTGACACACCGAGTGCCCGCGCGCGGGCGACCATTCCGAATTTTCCAAAGATGGTGACGCACCGAGTGCCCGCGCGCGTGCGACCATTTCGAATTTCCCAGAAATGGTGACACACCGAGTGCCCCGCGAGGACACCATCACCCGTACCAGTGCCACATTGCGTGCCGCCGCGAGCACGCCTTGCACCGTGTGCGCCAGGGGACCGCGCGGCAACGCGCGCAACAGTGCTTGGGTAGCACACTCGCACCTTCATTTCGTAATTCATTCGGGCGGGGCAAACGTTGAACTGTTAACAGAGGCACCCCCCGCTCCCGCCCGCAGAATCTCGAGAATTCCAGTTCCGCGGCCCTTGGCACAACCGCGCGCGAGGGCGCTTGCGCCATCCGATGGCGAGGTCAGGGTTCAGCGCGGGCGCTCGCCCAGCGACCCGCGCGGCGACCCAGCATTGAGAGCGACGTGACACGCGCGACCGCACCCCGTTACGCAGTCACGCAGTTTCGGGCGCCGCCCTGGCCGCGCCAGCGCACGCCAACACCCGAACAGCGCCTGATCGATATCTGGAGCGTACGGCGCGCGATACGCGCGCGCGCTGCCAAGCGCGACTGGTGAGGCTTCGGGTAATGATGCAGAGAGTCGGCACCTGCGCGTATCCGGTTGCGCCCAGCTCTGCGATAGGCAAAGCGTGCTGCGCCGTAACGCGGACGGCGCGACCCGCCGCGCATAGGCGCAGCTGCGCCACGGGCGCGCAGCGCCAGCGAGCGCCTGAAGGCATCGCGCCAGCCCAAGGCCCCCCGCCTGCTGCGCCCCAGGTGGCGCTGCGCCAGTGCCCCAGGTAATGCTGCGCCAGTGAGCGCTGTCTGGGAGGTGGGCGGGCTCGGGCGAAACTGCGCCTTGCACGTGGAGATTGGCAAAACGCCACGACGCGAGCACGTGGCTGAACTCAATGCACGCGCTTGCTTGGG
This sequence comes from Prorocentrum cordatum, assembly GCA_963575745.1. Classification (NCBI taxonomy): domain Eukaryota; class Dinophyceae; order Prorocentrales; family Prorocentraceae; genus Prorocentrum; species Prorocentrum cordatum. The sequence goes on from CAUYUJ010015627.1 coordinate 112,467, forward strand.
ACAGCGTGCCACTGTGCAACGTTGCAGCGGAGGCCGGCTGGCTCGCGTCGCGGCCGCGCCGCGCCTGCACCCCCGCCGCCGCTCCCGCCCCCCTCGCCGCAATCGCGCCTCAGTGCTCTCCGACGACCCCGACGCCGCGCGCGCGCGTCGAATGCGCCGCCCAGCGCGCGCCCCACCTCCCCCCTCCCCACCGCAGTCGCCCCTCACCCCCGCCGCGTCCACTTGCGCTGCTCCGCCCCGCCAGCGCCGCCCTGCGCCGCCCGCCGCGCACCCCCCCCCCCGCTCCGCCTCCAGCACCCCCCCCCCCCTCGCACCGCCCTTCCGAGCAAACGCCGCCGCCGCGCGCGCCGCGCGCAGGTGCTCGCGAGCACGCGTGCACCCACCGCCCCGCACCGCCCCGCCCTCGCGTGGCATTCTGGCGCGAGAAGGGTGGCTTGCCCTTCGGCGCTGCTTTGAGCGGCCCAGAGGCCGCTGCACGCTCGCGCCTGAATTGCGAGCGTAGCGGGCGCGCTTGGGGCGCTCGAGCCATAGAGGGCGCCCAACTCTTATCGGGTTGGCGCCGCGGGTCACGCGCGTTGCTGCGCAGGCGCTAAAACGCGCGCGCCGCCCGCGCGCGCCCGAAGCGCCCGCGCGCGCCCGAGGCGTAGCCCGCCCGTCTGCGAGTGGCGGCCCCCGCGGCAGCGTCGCCCATGGGGGCCGTCGCGCAAAGCGCGCCGTCCACGTGCATATGGGGGGCGACCGCCGTGACCAGGATGTCAGCATTTTCCAATGGCGCGCCGCCGCGAAGCGCCGCCCGGCCGCCCGCCCGCCTGCTACTCGGCGTCGGCGGTTCGCTTTGAGAGGGCACCGCCGCGCATTCTGCGCGGGGGACATCGGCCCCCCCGCGCCCTCCCACGCCCGCGCCCACCCATGGGCACAGCCCAAAGGGCACGGCGATGCAGTACCAGAGGGTCCAGCGCGGTTCGAAGATGCGAACCCGCATCAGCCAGCCCGCGAGCGCCGCCAGCATTTCTCTGCGGCGTGGCGCGACCGAACAACGTTCGCTTAGGCAGCAGCGAAAAGGACTGCAGCCCGCACTTCTACGATGAGGGGCGCCGCAGAATGAAATGCTGCAGCGGCGCGGCCGAGAGGGCTTGCCCGCGCGACCCCCAGGGGCACATCCGAACAATGGGCGCGCGCGCACGCGTGCCGCGCAGCAAAGTGTGCACCGTCGCCGAGGAGCGGCCCCGAGGGTAGATGCCTTCTGTGGGGCACAGCACAGAGAGCGCAGCACAGGCGTGTTCGACGCGCGGCCCGAACACCACGTGGGTGCCTGATAGTACAGCCAAGGGGGTATTCATCGAACTTGCTGCAGGGGCGAGCCCACCAACCGCCCCCAACGAAGTGCCCCCCTGAGGTGTCCGCCCACCTGCGCTTCACCCGAGCCGCGCACTCCACGCATACTTCTGCGGCGCAGGACGCGCCGCCCTAATGCCGCGGCTGGGCGTCGCGAGATGAGAATGCAACGTGCTGCGCGCTTTAGGTAGAGTGCTGACCGCGCGCATGTCCCATGAGCTGGTGCAATGCTTTCTGCCCCACCTAAGGCCACCCGCCCAACGGGTGCCGCCGCGTTGCCCCTGAGAGGCAGGCGGCCCCGCGCCGAGGGGTTCACGCGTTGGGGCGCAGATGCAGCATTGCCCCCTCCCGTGGCCGACGCAGCGAGGCCCGCGCGCGCCCCTCCCCCCCGCGCAACGGGCCCCACATGTTGGGTTCCACGCGCGCGGGGCCGCTCCACGTGCTTATGCGTTCCGCGCGCAGAGGGCCGCGCGCTCACATGTTTGGCCTTCGGTTTGGCTCCACGCGCAGAGGGCGACGCGCTAAGCGTTACAGGCGAAGAGCGCCACGCGCATGGCTCCACGCGCCACGCGCATGGCTCCACGCGCCAGGTTCCGCGCGCCGGCTCCCCCGCGCGCGCGTCGGTGGCGCCGCGCACATCGGACATCACTATTTACTAGTACTGCGCCATGAGGAGGAGTGGATGGAGGAGGAGGCGAAGGAGGGGGATGAACATTTGGGATTAGCAAGACACGGAGGATAATGATTGAAGGTTGCCCCAGGGTTTAGCACCCAAGGGAATGACAGCCCAAAGCCTGTCGCCGTATGCCCTAAGTCTCAGGTTGAGTTGGGTGCGATATGATCGCTGCGCGTGCACCAGGCCCGTGTTTTCAGATATTGCCACCCCCGCGGGAAGCCGCCCAAACATTAGAACCGAATGTCAGCGAAATCTGGTGTGCTTGACGCACGCATTAATATCATATCTGAAAGCTAAAACATCATTATCGCTACCATCAAACGAGGCGCCCGTCACATCACTACTTTGGGAACTGCGTGGGACCAGCGTCTCTGGCTAACCGGGGCCATCTGCGTCTGCGTGGGCGTTCAGTGCGGTTTGCTTGCGCCTGAATGATAGACTATGTCTGGGAGCGGGTTCCAGTGCCCGATGTCCGTACTCAGTTTTGGTTCAAGTCGGCAGATCTGCACACCGCATCAGTTTCGTGTTGCGTAATTACCCAACGGATATGGCTAGCGACTTTCCAGACACCCAGCCAGAGGGTACACATGATCTGTTCGGCAACAACGGCTGCGCACCTGAAGGAGGGGGGCCTCACGTTCGTCACTCCCCCGATGGTCACGGTCACGGGTTCGAGCTACCAGCGATCCTCGTCGAAAACAGCATGCCTCCGTTTGGAGCTCGCGTCGACGGCGAGCCCCCTGCAGGGGCAGAGTCTGGTGGACCTACCCCCGTCTCGGAGCGCGTTCGTCTTGGGGGCGATTCTGTGCGCCCCCAGCCTGGGCGTGACGCAGCCACTGACCCGTCGGCGACCTCGCGGACGCGCTCTCTTGGAGATGGGGGCGGCATCGGGGCCCCGAGCCCAGGGAAGAGAAGGAGGGCCGCGGAGCGCACCTACAGCACACCCACCGCCTTCCCACGTATGCGCGCGCTGTCCTCGAGGCAATGGACGGCGACGGCTCGGCGCCCCATCCTTCGGCGGCAGTGCGCCCCCAGCAGGTCTACAATATTCGCTGCGCTATCGAGGAGAGCTGGGATTCTGACGACCATGGAGCCCCGATCGAGCCGATTCAGTAGGTAGAGCACGGCAGAGTCGAGTTCGGCATTGCAGAGTGCACCGCGCAGGGCCAAGTCTGGCATTGTAGTAGGGTTGCGTACACAGCTGATGAGGGGTGGGTACCATGCCGACGCGCACTGTCTACACCAGCATGCATGTTTCTCAATTGCTGCAGTGCGACGTGGGGTCCAGAGTACCGCAGTGCACAGTGCACTAGCGATGGTGGGCGCTCGCGTAGAGCTAAGTAGCGATGGATCGTTCATTGCGTGATGTTTCCATGCGCGCCTTTTCTTGCGTTCGCAGCACTGGCGCATAGTCTGCACATGGTCGTGCATGCTCGGGGTGTGCTCAGAGTTGGGCGCCGTTCCCTGAGGTGTGTCGGAGTAGAAACACTGTTGCATGGCAGTTGCAGCGTAGCCGAGCCATCCAGAGGACCGAGGGTAAGGATGGAAGACGAGGAGGCGGAAGAGAGACAGAGACAAACGAGAACAAGAGGGGGAGAAAGAGAAATAAAGAGAGGGATAGAGGATCGAGGGAGAGAGTAGGAGAGGGGGGCGATCAATCAAGGCCCTCCTGGACTAGTCCATCAACGCCTCCTCAGCGCATGACCCCTAGCCCCCCCCTGCGTAACGTTGGGCCTCACCCTAGCCATTTCGGGGGTCGCCCCCCACCCCGTATCCCCCCTCTCCCCTCCCCGCTCCTCCTTCCCCCATCCCTATCCCTTCCCACTGCCCTTCCTCCTCATCCCTGCCTTGCCCATCGGCTTCCCCCATCCCCATCTCACCCTCGCGTGCCCAACCCTATCCTCACCCCCATTCGCATCATCCATCCGACATCCCCATCGCCAACCCTCATGTCCAACCCTACCACCACCCCCATCCACCCCTCTCCGTAAGTATAACCTCCCTCCGTAACCATCCGCACGTTGCCCTGCCGCTGTCTTTCGCCTCCCATCCACGCACCCGTGGTTATTAGCCGCTAGTGTCTCGTTCAGTTCGCCCTGTCTTATGACCGAGCCGCGCGAGCCCGGATCGGCGACCATCTACACAACGCATGCGCACCGTCAAAACGGACCTCTGGGCAGGCAGTTCCAGTGACATTCAGCCATGGGCAGCCCCCGCCTCCTTTGCATTGTAACCCATCGTGGGAACGAGCCTCTTCTTAAACAAACAAACCTCGGTGCACGCACAGCCCCCCCCCCCTCCCCCCTTCCATGTGCACCTCCTCCAGAAGTGCCTTGAACGGGGAGCAAGTGAGGCCGCCACCTCATTGTGGCGCATTCCCTCTTGGCTCTCTTCGACCGATGGGGGGGCTGGTGGCGCTTAGGATCAAGGGGGCGAGGAGGGGGGGGGGAGAGGAAGAGGAGGAGGCAGAAATGAAGGGCGAGGAGGAGGAGGAGGAGGAGGGGGAGGAAATACGAGGAGGAGGAGGAGGACAAGAGGGTGAGGAGGAACACGCTGCTCCTCCTTCATTCCGCCTGCATTGCTCTTGCGCGCGTTCCAGTGGCATGCGGTCGCCGTGCCCGTCGAAGCCCCTCTTGGATCCCTCTGGGCCCCCTTCGCAGTCGGGCCCCCATCTCGGGGACCTGTGGGCTCCTTCGGGATCCCTCTGGGTCCCTCTAGATCCTTCTGGGCTCCCTCTGGATCCCTTTGGACTCCCCTCTTGAGGACCTGTCGGGCTCTTCGGACTTTTGAGGCATTGCCCCGAGGTGGGCAACGAAAAGCTCAGAAGGTTCCCCCAAACAGCCCCAGCGGCACCTACCGTCAACGACATGCGTGGATTACCAGCGTCCCCCCCCCCTTTCGGGGCTTCCAGGGCGGCGCTTAAACGCCCCGGGCTGCCGCGAGAAGGCGGGCCAGTTTAGGTCGACACCAGGCCTCCCAAATATGCTCGAAGTCGGATGTGCCTCGCCGAGTCATCACAGATGTTTGTAATTGTTTTGAACATTACCCCTCGCCCCCCCCCCATTCCCCCGTCCCGCGCGGCCCCCCCCGCCCTTCCCCGCCGCTGCCCCATTCGCCCGTGGCGTAGCCGTTTTGGCTCAATACGTGTGTGCGATTCGAGTTTCTCCAGAAGCGGAGTCAGCTCGCGGCCTTCACTCGGCCGCGGGGGCCTGGCTGTCTCGGGGCGAGGCGGCCGCGCATGGGGGCTGCCGAGAAGAAGGCGCAGAGGGTCTTGAGGGAAGCTCTGGCTGGTAATGATGCCCAAGGCGAGCCCCCGTCATCGGCCATGAGCTGTGCTTCCGCTTGCACGGCATTCACGGCAGCACCAAGCACGGCGCCCAGCATTGGAGGAGGGCGCGGGGGCAAGCGCGGCATCAACACCCTGAAAGATGTCACGGGGCGGCAGCAGAAAGCAGCCCGCCTGGCGCGCACAGTCTGCATCGTCTTTGGTTGCCAGAAGAAGTTGATCACATGCGACAAGCGGGCTGGGCGCGTCATGTGCGAGCCGCGCTGGCAGACGTACACCATCGGCTACAACTACATGGCGGGCGAGGAGATAGGCGAGAAGACGGAGACAGATGAGACGTTTCGGAAGCCCTTCGATTGTGCGCACTCCCATCGCGTGACCATGGATGCTACTGCCGCGGGGTTCGGCAACACTGACATCGAGACGCACATCCGCAACGAGGCCAGCTGCGAGCGGTGCGTTGGGTTCTGGTCGAGGAGTGACTTGCACGGGCTGATCGGCTTCATGCCCGAGCAGCTGAGCGCGAAGTGCCAGAAGCTGTGGGGCGAGCAGGCAACCCTCTCCTGGGGGTCTTGGTTGATGAGTTCGAGGACGCACCGCGCACCTTCGTGATCTCGTGTGGAAAGTCCGTTCTGAAGTTGGGCGCTGAGTCGCGAGCTGCGGTTACCCTCCACAAGGAACAGAGTAAGATCCACGATCAGCGTGGCGAGCTTAAAGAATGAGTACTCCTCCCCCATCCCCTCGATCAAGACCCTCCTCAAGAGAGCCGACGAGAAGCTCATCGAGATAAGATCCACGATCTGCCCGTGGCGAGCTCAAAGAATGAATGCTCCCCGAGCGGCGCCCCCATCCCCTCGATCAAGACCCTCCTCAAGAGAGCCGACGAGAAGCGCAAGCTCATCGAGATTCAGAAGGCCGAGGAGGAGAGAGCGACTGCGGAGAGCGAAGTCGAAGTATCCAAACGCCACGCCCCTGCCGATCCGTGCATCACCCCGTTCCGTGTAGGGGCTGGGGGGGGGGGGGGGGGGAATGATGCATGATTGGCATGGGTGCGATTGGGTATCCTCTCCAGGGTCTCGTCCACGTCGAAGAGGGCGCCGATGTCGCGGAGTCGGCCATGGGCAACATGGCTGCTCCCAGCGACGCCGCGCCACAGCAGGCGCTGCAGAGGTCGCCCGCGCCTTCTCCCCCCCCCCAGCGAGGAGAGGCAGCGCGGCCAGCGTGGTGTCGAACGGATCCCAGCTTTCTCTCAGCAGCCCAATCAGCCCGAAGGGCGGTGCTGGCGGCCGCTTGGCCAGCCCTGGATGCGTGCCTGGTGGCGAGGGCATCGCCGACGTCAGCGAGCTCATGCAGTCGGACCCCGCCCAGGCCAAATGGGCGCTCCAGCTCCACACGGCGAGCCACTCGCTCGCCTGGACTGGCAAGAATAGCCTCGGGAGGCAGAGGAACACGCTGAGGACGTACGCTCAGGAGGCGGATACCCTGGGGAGGAGCGAGGGCGACGGCATGCGGGAGCACGCCCCACTCAATGAGGCCGCCGAGCAGATCGCCACCGAGAATGGCTGGCGCAGCATGGCCAGGACCGATCTCGGCGCCCTGCTGCAAAAGCCCGTGGATGCTGGCGTCGACTTCCCCACCAAGTCCAAGAATGATTGCATCGCGCGTGCGTTCCAGGATTGGTCGCAGAGCACTGCCAGCCTCGAGGAGAGGGTTACCAGCCTCCTCGACACGGTCCAGGCGTGGCCAAGTACCGCCGACGACGGTGCGTTCGAGCCCCTGCAGCCTCGACTTCGCCACATCGAGGGTTCGCCGAGGGACCGCGTGGCTACGATGACGGATATCGCACTCAAGAAAGCGATCTGCCCCCTCATCAAGGACGGCGTCCGCAACGCCAGTGTCACGATGCGCGTGATGACCACCATCATCACGGCCATATGCGCCGCGTCCGACGACGACCGGCTGGACTTCGAGCCGTGCGAGGATGGCGCGGACGAGCTGTGCCCCCTGCTTCGTGGCATCGTCATGGTCATTGAGCCCGACCTCCAGGAGCAGCAGAAGGTTGGCGCCACAAACATTGATTTCGACAAGCTTCAGGACGTGTCCGCCAGCGCGCCGCCAGGCGAGACCAATGTGATTGCAACGTTGAAGCAGAACGGTCATTATTAACATATGTTTGCAGAGTTCGTTCGTTGTCGGCCTCACCTTGACGAGCTCATCCCTCGCTTGATCGATAGCGAGAAGAGGGTGACATCTGTAGATCCGAAGGGCCCGTTCCAGGATAACTGCAACATTTTGCTGAACGCTTGGAAGGCGAAGAGGAGCGCCAAGGGCAAGGTGCGCCCATCCCAGTCTAAGAAATGAACTGAGCTTCTCGAGGCTTCTACCTTGTCTGTGATTGGTGAGGTACTCTCTTCCATCAAGGCTGGCACCTTCCCCGACGAATCCTGCGGCCATCTCAAGGACATCGCGGCGACGCGTGAGGAGAAGCTGGCGATGCCAGGGGCCGACGCCATGCAGGTCCACTTGCTCAAAGTCGCCCAGAAGCAGACAGTGGTTGGTCACTTGCGCATCTTCTGCAATGCCCTTGACTCAGTCCGTCACGACGCCCCTCGCGAAGCTCGCAAGGCTGCAGCCGTCACCCTCGTCAGCCATGCGAGGACCTACGCCGACTTCGGCATCGCCGAGAAGAACGAGAACTTGGAGCTCAAGATTGCTTCGTACGTGACCATGGTCATGGACCGCATGGGCGCTGGCGAGGACGTTCACAAGATAGAGGACGCTTGCAGCTACATGATGATCCAATGCCAGCTGTGCGCCCAGTTGTTCGAGTTCGTCAAGGAACCGGCCACCGACCTTGCGAAGGCGAAGGCGTGCCTGGAGGCGCTGAGCGGCCTGCAGTGGGACTTCGCCACCATCTACACCTGCGCGGGCCTGGGCGCTGACTTCGACGAGCGCATGGCCGCCGACGCGCGTGGAGTTGTCATGGGCCGCTTCGTGGCGGGGAAGCTGGCGCCGGCGGGGGCGCCGGGGCTTCCTGGGTGGACTCGCCCAGCGCCCAACTGCGCAACGCTGCGCTTTGCGGGCCTGAGCGGGGGCGATGGGGAGGGCGAGGGGTGACTGGGGCAGCGGGGTCGGGAATGGGGGGGGGGGGAGGCAGTCGATGGATGAGGCATTGGTGATAAACGAAATCGCGATGAGATGAAGGCGGCGACGGAAGGGGGGGGGGGGCGGAGGGAGGAGGCATGATAAAGGATTGGGAAGAATGATCTGCCTGGGGGAACTTACAGCGTTTGCAGCGCTGCCTGGCTGGGCGCTGGAGCGCTCCGATCGAGAAAACCTCAAGGCGCAGTCTGTAATTGACAAGGACTTCTTCGATCGCTGGACAACGGAAGCCGTTCAGCTGGCATCTGCAATGATAGAGGCCGACTGCGCGGCCAAGGCGGAGAAGTTGAGATCAGCTGTGTCCAAACTCGACCGCGCCGCGATCTACGGCTGCGCCGCCCCCCCGTGGCGCGAGGGGTTGGCCGCCGACGCGGCCCTCGAGGACTTGCAGGGCCGCGCGAAGACCGCGCTCTTCGCCAACGCGCGGCCTGCCACTCTGAAAGGCGAGCTGGACGCACTACAGGGGAAGCTGCAGAACATCAAGGACGCCATGACACTCCACGGTGACGAGAACGCCGACCGCGTTTCGATCGTCGGCGACGCGCAAGAGCTGGTCGACCGAATGATGCTCACGCATTGCGAGGCTCTCTGCTTGGTGTTCCCCCGCGACTTCGGGGAGCCGCCGCTCAAGCTCAAGCGCAACCTGAAGGCCCAGCTGGCGATGCTCCCAGAGAAGCTCCACCAGAAGTTGCCAGCAGCGCTGCTGGCCAACATCAGGGACAAGGTGGGCATCAAGATGCGAACGCAGTTGTTGCACGTGTGCTGCTGCTGCGCTGTTGCGTGCGCGGGCCTTCTGGTGCACTACGTTTTGTTTCTGAGTAAGTGCAGCCGTGCGCGGCTGCCCGCGCGCGTGGCGACACGCTTCTCGCGCCAGCGGCTGGCCCGTGCTCGCGCCAGCAACGGCGCCCTCGATTGCGCAGCTGCTAGACACATGGGGGGATTCATCAGGGGCGAGCTGCGCAAGCACAGCACGGGGGAATGGGCAGACACGGGCGATGTTGGATCCAACTCCGCACGAACACTCATGGGCGATCCGTTTGAAGCACGGCTGCAGCCAGGTTTAGCAAAGAACTTAAACAAGGCACCAACGTCGCCAGCACAATAGCATAGTCAGCCCCACCCCCTCCCTCGCCACTGCCCCTGCTTCCGCCGTCGCCCGTTATCTGTCTTATTCCCCTGTCGCTGCCTCCTTCCCTCCATCCGCGCCCCCGCCCCCTCCCTAGCTCGTCCCTTCCTGCGAGTGCCGTGGATGGCTGGGGCTGCGGGGGCAAGAGGGAGGGGCGTTAAACGCGTCGCGGGGGCATCATTGGGGGCGCCAGCAAGGGCGCAGGAGCGGCTGGAGGGCTGGATGGGGGAAGGGGGGCCTAGAGGGGGGGAGGCGCGAGAGGGGGCGGCGGTGGGCGGCGCGCGGGGGGCAAGAGGAACGAGGAGACGAATGGCGAGGAAGAGAGCCCGCGGGAGGAAGGGCACGGTGGAGGACAGTGGACGGAGGAGGAGCAGAAGGGGGGGCAGAGGAGGAGGAGAGAGGACAAGGGCAGAGGGGGACAGCGTGAGGGAGAGAGAGAGAGAGAGAGAGAGAGAGAGAGAGAGAGAGAGAGGGATATATATATATATAGAGAGAGAGAGAGAGAGAGAGAGAGAGAGAGAGAGAGAGAGAAAAGAAAGAGAGAGAGAGAGAGAGAGAGAGAGAGAGAGAGAGAGAGAGAGAGAGAGAGAGAGAGAGAGCGGGCTGGCGCCCGCCGATTCGCCGCGCGGGTCGGCGTCTACTGCGAGGAGGCGGAGCGCGGCCCCGCCCTGCTCGCCCTGCCGCCGCCGCCACCCCTCCTCCTCCTTCCCCCCCCTTCTCCCCCTCCTCCTTCGCCCCCCCCGTCTGCGCGCGTGCATGTTGGGATTCGCGCCGCGGGGCTGCCCGCTTGCGCAGTATGGCTCAATGCTGCAACTGGTTGCCGATCTATTTCTACCCAGAGCCGTGAAACAATTTCGGCGACCATTCGAGTTGCCATTTGTTCAAGCGCGCGTCTGGGACCACCAGTCGGGCGACCATCTGGGTAACCATGTTTTTGGGGGCGACCATTTGGGGAACCATCCGCGCGACCATTCGTGAACCATTTCTGGGGTTCCACCAGCCTGCGCAACGAGAATATCGTAACAATATCAGCATGGCCGAGCAGCAGGCTATTCTCGGGCTGTGCAACAACGATTACATCTGGGATGACGCGGCGGCGGCGAGGCCCACCCAGCTGGACGCGACGCGTTGAAACGCACGTGCTCATGGGCGTCATTGAGCATGCCCGGTGGACAACGACGATGACGAGGAGGAAGCCCTACTCGGATACGAGTGTGGCGCGTGCGACGAGGACGGGCTTCTGAGCGATGAAGACTACGATGCACTGGCAGCCGTCATCGCCGAGTTCGAAGGGGTGATTGACGACGTCGGCCCCGAGGAAGTCAGCGAGGAGGGGTGCGATACTCTAGCGGCCGAGGCGCAGCGTCTCGGGCGGAAGGCTGCACGAACAGGTCACAAGCCGAACTGCAAGCATGCCCGGGAGAGGCTTGCACAGAGCATGTACAATCGAGGCTGGAAGGCCAACATCAACTCGCAGGGATCCACCAAGATGGGCGGCAAGGAAGCTGAAGAACAACTCAACAACAAAAAGGCTCGCGCGAAGTGCAACGCATGCCACAAAAGGGCCTATGGAAAGGCGACCTGGAGCGCGAGAAGACAAGGCCATCAGGCGGCGGATCATCGAACAACCTACAGCGTGGAAGACGAGGTGGCGGCCGAGGCTTTCACGGGCGACCTGGAGCTTTTCGACGACGGGCAGGGTTTGCGATGGCACCGGCGGTGACGCTACTGATGGCGGACAGCTCAATGGACATGACTGCTATCCAGATCGCGAATGACCAGCTGGCGAACATGGAGACCACGATGGAGGAGATCACGAGTCTGACGAAGGTGAGGATCGACACCGGCGAGAAGATCGTGATCACCTAGACGGTACCAGCACTTGGAGACGATCAAGGTACACGAGAGTGGCCTGGAGAGGCGGATCGGATCCACAGCATACCTGAGGAACAGCAAGAACGATAACCCGAGGGTTGTGATGACCAAGCGCCAGGATCTGGATCAAGACAGACATGGCCCAGGAGATCGAGCAGCGAATGCCATGAAGAAGATAACGCAGCGGCAGACCTACAGAAGACCAAAGATCGAGCAGCACAAATTGCAGCATTATGGGTCAGCTGTGAGAACGTGGGCGCAGCCTACAGGGATTGCACGGATTGGTGCGTGGACTGGGCGCTGCACCAGACCCGCCAGCTCATGCGCATCACGGTGGAGATGGCACCACAGGGGCTCAGGAACCTGGCGCGCGACCTGTGCCAAGCATCCTGGGGCAGTACCTCGGAACTACGAGACATCGCGAGGAGCACCTTCGAGCGCCTACCTCATGGAGGGCGACCGACCTGGCTGTGGATAGAACTCAGGACAGGCACGGACTACAGGCCTACAGAGGATGGCGCACCATCATCTGGCCTGCAGCTGCAGGTGAACTACGAGGGGCCGGAGGAGACCGAGACCTGCGCGGTAAGGAAAGGACCTATTCCAGATGGACATGCTGTACTGGGCACGGCGTGCCTACGAGGATGTGGAGGTTTACAATTACCAGCATTGGGCGGCTACGCGGAGGACAGCAGGGTCACTGCGAGGATGAGGGGCTCATCCATGCGCTTTCGACGCGTGAATGATAGCGCCCTGGTCATGGCAGGAGGCGAGCAGGAGGTGACAGCTGAACTTGCAGGAGCCGGCGTGAATCCAGGATTTCAGAGGCTGCCAAAATCGAAGACGCCAATGCTGCGAAGCATCCACCAGTTGGAAGAGCTAGACACAAAGCTGTACGAAGGAGCGGAAGGCGGACTTCATGGCAACCAACAACTACGGGACGCCGCTCAGCAAGACCAAGACAGGGGCCCCTAACGGCTTCACTCAAGGACCGGCCGAAGAAGAAAACAGCCAAAACAGCGCCATCAGTTACGACGGATGAGATCGACATCTGGACCGCGGAGGTGCAAGGGATAGACAAGGGCATCCTGCGACGAGAGCAGAGGAAGCAGATCGAGACGTGGGGGAAGGAGTTGCAGGACAAGCTGGACCACTTCCAGCAGGTCGTGGAGACGCTAAAGGCGGATCCAGAGGAGAAGCGGCCTATCAAATGCGCGGATTAAGTCACAGCGGAGAGTGCTGAAGCAGCTGGACGAGGACGGCCCTCACATGAGAATCGTGGGTTTTCCATGCGACCCGCTCACGAACACATCTCACATGCTTCCGCAGAAGACGAAGATGATAAAGCTAAAAACTGGCATGAAGCACCTGCGGTTCGCCAAGCAGATCTGGCTCAACTGCAAGCGTCGAGGGGCACGCGTGCTTCTGGAGAAACCGGGGACATCCAAGACGTGGAAGTTCATGCCGTGGCTAGGCTCAGAGCATGTGGCCGCGATGACGCACCAGTGCGCCGAGGGCAGCAACCTGGTGGACTTCATGGGCGATCCCGTCAAGAATCCCACGCGGCCCCTGACGGCGACCATCATGCTAGGCGCCAAGCTCAGCAGCATCAGGTATGACAACACGCACGAGCACACGGGCGTGATCAACAGGCCGACAAGAACAGCATCAAGTCTTGGCAACTGGACGGCTAACCTGGCTAAGACAATCATGGGCGGCATCGGGAATCAGCAAGACCTCGAGAGACAGCATGGCGGGCACGCCAGGCACGCCAATAACTTCAAGGACATCGGGCTTGACGAGATCGAAGCCAATCCTGCAGAGGCGGAGGCGCCCACGCACGCGAGTGCAGCGACGATCTTCAGCAAGCACGGCGATAACATCGAGATGGCGGAATGGACGGCAGTACCACCACTTACGCGAGCAGCAATCAATAATACACACGAGAGCCATTCACATGGACCCTACAAGGAGTCATTGGTACGCTACTTACAGCGCGGTGGAGCTAGTCGGCGAGCGGCACAGGCAGCGCGACTCCTCAGATGCACAACGTGTGAGGAGCAGGATCGGGCGGCAGCGGGGCCTGCTGCAGCTCAGCCCAAGGATCGAGACTCTAACTGTAACGAGGCCATTGGGATGGGTTTCGTGATCATACCAGACATGGACAGGAATATGCACGTGGTGCTTGTGATCGTGGATATTGCATCGGGCTTTACAATGGCTATCTGCACGCGTCCTGGATCAAGGCCGACGGCGGCGTTGGCTAAAAACGCCTTCGAGCTTGGATGGCTGACGTGGGCAGGACCACCTACCGCGATTGAGCAGGACCAGGACTCTACCTTCATGGGCGAATTCGACACACTGCGCAACGGCCTAGGCCCAGTAACCAACAACGCTGCGCCAGGAGCTCGCTGGCAGATGGGCAAGGTCGAGGGGGACATGCGTTACCTCAAGGAGATTGCGACGAGTGTCTTCAATGCTGGAGAAATTCGTGGTCAGGATTCAGTTGCAGCTGCAGCGCGAGGCATGGCCAACGCGTGCAACCAACTAGTTAGCACAGCGGGCGTTGCACCACAGCTGTGGGCACTGGGAGCTGGACATCGACTACCTTCGAATTCGGCAAATCCCGACAGCGACCCCTGGGTAATTTCTAGGGTAGCTGAAAGAACATCGTTCTGGAAACAGCAGCACCTTCAGCAGATATGCTCTGAGTCCCTTTTCAGGGTAGCTAACTTATCTGCGTCGGGGCGGGCAGTGCTGGCATGGACAAGGCCCCTGCCAGGGCCCTTCCAGCAAGGCGTTCTACTGATGTTCTGGCGATCGGACAATCTAAACAGAAACTTACATGCTCGACGGCATGGACCTGCCCAGTGCCTGGGCAGGGAGGAGCATGGCTACTGGCTGATTCGCAATTGGATTCTGATTCTGAGCTCACCAAGTTAACTGCGAAGCGGGACTGAGCACGAGGTGACGACCATGCAGCTCACCGATCTGTTCTCAGACGGTGGGCCAGCCTGATCGCAAACATTATAATTCAGCACGAGATGCTCAGCAGCCAGATCAACCACCTGATCAACAACCAGATCAACAGCAATACCAGCAGCCCCCAGAATGGCAGCTATCATATCATCAGCAATTACCTGGACAGCAAGAAGCCCCTCAACAGCAGCCTGTGAAAGGACAACCAGACACACCCGGAGCAGCACCAGCTCAAGGTGGCGTGGGTCATCCGAAGCAGTCAGACAGCAGGAAGAGAACGCGCGACCTGGCACAGGACATCTCGAGGGTGGACTGGCTAGCTAGCTCCAAGTCGTCGACGATGTGGTGGCGCAGCAACCGATCACGGTCATCGAGGAGAGCGCATCGATGATGGAAGAATGAATTGCAGATGGACTGGGAGCGACCAGCAACCTGCAGCCTCGCAGCCTGGACCTCCAAGCGGCGGCAGCACTGGCGAGATTATGGAGGGGCCGGAGCATCCCAAGGAGGTCGGTGGTAAGAAGCATTCGGTCAATAAGGGCCTGGGGTTCAAGCAGACTAAGAAGGACGGTGCTCACGACGACCGAGCTCAGCTCCAAGTGCCTGCCAGTACCCAGAGGCATATGGAAGAACGCAAGAAGGCAGAGGAGACGGCAACATCGCCGACAACAACAAGGGAATATCAACAAAGGACGACGCCATCGAGCACAAGACAGCGGGGACAACATCTGGGCAGCAATCGCCAGGAACATCCCTTGACGCTTAAGGAGTTCCTGCTGGGCGATGTGCCCATCAGCATCAAGCGTGCGAAGGGGCAGACGGGGCCAACCAAGCAGCTGGCGGAGACACCACTCCTGGTTGAAGCATTCGTGGCCGAGCGAATGCGCATTCTGCCGACGAGGGCAGACGGGCATCAAGAGATCAACCTGAAGTCGCTCGGCGACGACGAGATCGAGTGGAAGAAGATGCAGGGTGCAATGGAGAAGAGTGGGATGCCTGCTGCAAGTGCGATGCAGCAACCCCCATATCGGGCAGCGGTTGAGAAGATAGACCCAGACAAGATCCTAACCTCCAAGGTGGTCTGGGCGGACAAGGACCCTACGACCGTTGAGCCGAAGGCGATCTGTGGAAGGGGCTACGAAGAGGAGTTCGACGACCAGCTACGTCGAGACTCTCCTACGGCCTCAGCGTGGATGACGCTACTTCTGCGCAGCGTCGCATCGAGCCTCAACTTGGACCTAGTCGCTGCTGATGTGAAGGATGCCTCTCTGCCAGTCAAGGCGATCACGCGCGAGCTCCCCTTTCGGATCCCGACGAACCTTGGGAGGTGCACCATCTCAGGTGTCATGGCAGGCGACGTGCTGAAGCTTGGCGAGACCATCTACGGGGCCAATGGCGCGGCGAAAGCTTGGCGCGCGGCGCCGCGCGAGACGCTCGCGAAGCCTGGGCTGAAAGGCCTGAGCTTCGAACCCGCGACCTTCATCGAGCGCAACAAGGAGAACACGATCACCGGGATCATGTGTTCACATGTGGACGACTTCCTCATGGGCATCACGCGGGGCGACCCTGAGGGCACCAAGATCATGAAGGACCTTCAGGAGGAGATTGACTTTGGCGAGGCCAAGTGCGCGAGGGAGGAAAAGGCGACGTTCTGCGGCCGGGCCTATCAGCAGGACAAGGGCGGCAGCATCAATGTCACCATGGAGGCCTATGTGAAGTCTATGCAGACGGTGCGCGTCTCTAGAGGGCACAGCAAAGCACCTGGCAATGCATTTACCTCTGCAGAGCATCAAGGACTCCGAATGGCGGTGGGGCACCTGACGCGGGCTGCGCGGGTGATTTGCTTCAGGGAGGCGTTCGAGGCACCCCGATTGGCATCGGCGCTGGGGGCTCCGAAGGCGCAGGACCTACAGGGCGGGAGTGCAGCTATCAGGAGAATACAGAAGCGGGACGACTTACTGATCAAGTTCACAGCTGGCCTGAACCTGTGGAAGACCATGGTGATCCACGTGACCGACAGTGCTTTCGACGACCTGCCGAATCACAGATCGTAGCGAGGACGCGTCATCATGCTAGGTGGCGAGAAGATCAATGAGGACCACAGCAACAAGTACATGATGCATTGCACTGGGTGGCAGTCTTCAAAAATTTAACGCGTGGTGCGATCTACTCTACCGGCGGAGGCATATTCCTGTGCAGATTCACAGGATATGTGGATTTGAACGAGGTCAACCCTGGCGGAAGTCCTGCACCCAGAGATGGATGCGGCCGAGATCGCGCGCGACACCTGCCCGGTGAAATGCATTTCGGCGACCGACTGCAACAGCCTGCTTGGCGCGATCGCGAAGGATAGGGCATCAATGACAGATCGGAGACTCCCCCTGGAGGCGGCTATGCTACGTCAGTCACTAAAGGAGGCCAGCATCAAGTGGGATAAGAGCGAGCAGATGCTAGCAGACTGCTTGGCTAACGTACTTCCAGGAGGCCACGCGAGGAAGATTGTGGCATCTAACTTGTGGGCTCTTAGGCCCGATGACAGAGCACCATCAACGCGCGGGCGGAAGCTAGTTGGACCGGAGAAGGTGGCAGCCAACAGGGAGGTCGACGACCTGGACGCGGAGATGGCTCAGTACGTCATGCAGGAGATGTGCGACGACGCCGATGGGCACAGCTATGAAGACAAATTCTTCTACGACAACATGGACGATAATTCTGACAATTGTGAGGGCGTCGAAGCATTCTACATGGATTATGCGACGGACAACTACCCAAAGACAGGAGTGGCGCGCAGCGAACCATCCCGATACCTGGCCAAGTTGCAGTTCTGCTTGAGTTCTGTGCACTCGCAGTGCATGGAGTCTGTCTTTCGATGTCAATCATCGCAGGGCGCATCATGTATATTTACATAACGCAGCCTAAGCAGGGTGACGACGAGGACTTCGGCATGGCATCGATGGAGGTCGACCGTTCAAGCAGCGACAAACTTTTCAGGGCGGAGGTGCCCATTAAGCAAGCAAAAACCCAAGACAGCTACACTACGCTTGAAAGCTGAGCCTGAGGTGGAGACGTGCTCCAACGAGATCACAGAGGATGGACAGATTTACCTGGGGGGGTAGTGCTCTCCTGAGGCAGTGGTTGACTACATTGGGACCGCTGCGCATTAAGACTGGCAAGTACGAGGGCAACAGCTTCGCAGACATATGCAGAAAAAAAAAAAAAAAGACGATCACTACGCCCATTGCTCTGGCCGTTGTCTGAAGCTGGACGCAGACGAGGGCAGGAGCTACAACCTTGATCAGAGCATCAAGACCTACATAGCCTACAACAGCATCAAGTCAGCTCAGCTGCGATGAGATGTCACTACCAACGTTGTGTTGATGTTGGGTGGTGGAGAGATGGTACTGAGACGTCACGACCAACTTTGTGTTTACGTTGGTTGATTAAAGAGATTGTGTGTGCCCCCTCTCAGGTGAAGGGACGATTCGTGCACCCTCCCAAGTGAAGGGATTCTGTTTGCGCCAAGATTTGATTCGATATATTGATATTTGTTGCTGGCGGTTTGATTTTATATCTTGACATGTGTTGATCACTATTTGATTTGATATCGTGGTCTGTGTTGTTTGGTGTGCGGGCGGCTCTTGGCCAGTCGGGTCGACAAGTCTATTCATGAATCGTATGGAGGCTTGCTTCAGAATGTGCTACGCATTATTTAGCAACGTTTGTTCTCCCTGTGAGGAACATGTAGGCAAGGATGTGATATTTAGGGTGAAAATGAGAATCCACCAACCCTCTGGGCGTCGGTGGTTTAAAGAATTTCCTCCCTTCGGGGGGAGGGGGGGTGTACCCCTCCCCCTTCACCCTCTCCGTGGACCTGGACAAGGGCTTCTGCGAGGTGTCAGAGCGTCCAAAACGGCCTCGGCGAGGAAGCCACAATCATTGGTTGTACTAGGGTTTCGGCCCCATTTTGCCCCCCCCCCCCCCCCCCCTCCCCCCCCGAGGGGGAGGGGGGCGCTAATGAAAGCTCCCCTCTTGGTTGATCGGTCTCCTCCAAGATGGCCCCAGGAAGCGCCCAGGAGGCCCAAAGAGGTCCCAAGATGGCCCCAAGATGCCCCAAGAGGCCCCAAAGATGCCCCCAGAAAACCCCCAAAAGACTCCCAAGAGGCTCCCAGAGACCCCCCCAGAGGCACCCAAGATGCTCCAAGATGCCTCGGCGAGAATGCCAAAACGGCCTCGGCGAGGAGGCCACAATCAGTGGTTGTACTAGGGTTTCGGCCCCAGTTTGGCCTCGTGGGGGGGGGACGCTAAGTAAAGCTCCCCTCTTGTTTGATCGATCTCCTCCAAGATGGCCCCAAGAAGCGCCCAGGAGGCCCCAAGAGGTCCCAAGATGGCCCCAAGATGGCCCCAAGAGGCCCCCAAGAGGCCCCCAGGAGGCCCCCAAGAGACCCCCAAGAGGCCCCCAGAAAACCCCCAGAGGCGCCTAAAATGCTCCAAGAGGCCTCAGCGAGAATACCGAAACGGCCTCGGCGAGGAAGCCACAATCATTGGTGTTTCCATGGTGTGGGCCCCATTTTGGCCTCCTGGGGGGGGGACGCTAATTCATGCTCCCCTCTTGTTTGATCGATCTCCTCCAAGATGGCCCCAAGAAGCGCCCAGGAGGCCCCAAGAGGTCCCAAGATGGCCCCAAGATGGCCCCAAGAGGCCCCCAAGAGGCCCCCAAGAGGCCCCCGAGAGACCCCCGAGAGGCCCCAAGAGAGCCCCCAGAGGCTCCCAAGATGCTCCAAGAGGCCTCGGCGAGAATGCCACATCATTGATTATACGAAGGTTTTAGCCACATGTTGGCCTCTCAGGGGGGGGCACTGTTTAAGATCAAGAGCGCCTGGGAGAGCCCAAACTGACCTCCAAGATGGCTCCAGATATCCCAAGGTGTCTCATAATGGCTTCCTCTGTGTGCTGCCCACTTCCCTGATCGAGGCAATTCCTCTGGGCATCGTTTCTGGATGGGCTGGTGGGGATTCGCGAAGCGTCAACAAGTATATTTGCTTGTTCCTCTCGCCCGTGACTGGTATGGCCTGGCTCACAAGCTGGGCGGGAGGGTGGACGCACCTACTCACGCTTGCTTTGAGTACGGAGATGAATTGATAGTATTTCTCTCATCTTGTGCTTGCATCAAGTGCTTGGTAGGCGGGATATTGTGATCAGTATTTACAGAGAGTCCGTCTTGGGCCCCCGCCCTAACGGCGGGGAAAAACCTGCAGGGTGGGTGGGTGAAAAAACGGCAGCGGCAGCCGCTCAAGCCAGACGGCTGCCGGGCGAGAGAGGAGAGGAGGGAGAAGAGAGACGCAGGGGCGGGATTATATTGTTGAAGGGGGAACCCCAATAACAGGGCCAAATCCAGCCAAACGGCCCACTCACCGTTACGAGGGGCGAGGAGCCCCGCTTTCTGGCGGCCAGTGGGAAGAATCCGTCTTGGACCTCCGCCCGCACGGCCTGTAATGGGCCACCTCCAAACTCGTCCATCCCCTTACAAGGAAAAACATCGCGGGGCGTCCTGGGAGAGTCCGAGGATGCCCGCGACATTCCCAGGTGGGGCAAGCCCCCGCGTGCAAAGGTCGCGCGTGCGCCACCAGGCGGGCGCGCCACTACGCTCAAGGGTCTAGGGGTAAGCTTAGGGTGGGCCTAAGAGGAAGGGCTTTGGGGTCAGCCTACGTAAGGGGAAGGCCTTGGGGTAAGCCTATGTGGGAAGCCTGGGGGTACGCCTAGGGTAAGCCTAAAGGAAGATCGGATAGACCTAGTCAAGGCCTTCCATCCGGGTGCTATATATAAGGCACTGGTGGCGTTCAACCTTGCCGGCCCGCGCTGGGGTCGCGGCCGCGGCGACACGACACGAATCTACGATAGGGAACCCAGGAACGCCCGAAGTCGGAGCCCGACTGCACTCGCGAGGCCACCCCAAGGGCACGACGGCCAGACTAGGCGGCGAGCGTCTAATGTCTCGAGAAAGCGGCTCGTGTGTCGACCTTACCTGCCTCCTGCCTCCCCCCGGCTGCTGGTTGTCCCGCACTGGTATGATCTGACAGATGTCGGTATCTACAATGCCTCCATCCTCCTCTTCTGTCTTCGGCGCTTTCCCTTTTCCCCCTCTCTCTCTCGCCCTCTCTCTCTCTCTCTTTCTGTCCGTGTGCGTTTGCCAAGCTCCCCTGGCCTCCAGTCTGTTTTCCATTATTCCCTCTTGTCTCCCACCCCAACGGTAGCCCTAGGGGAGATATCCCCAGCCTTCTCCAGGCAAAGGGGGTCGGGCTTCTGATCTCACCCCCCCTGGCTACTATCCCGGCAAAGCAACCTAACATCGATATGTAGAAGCATAGCTGGAGGCATGCAGCAGCAGTAACAGTCACGGTAGTAGTAGCAATAAGAGCAGGAGAGATGAAACAGTGGTAACAGTGAAGTAGTAGTTGTAGTTGGGAGTCCTGTAAAAAGGAGACACTGCTATCAACGCTGGAAGTGTGTCAAAACGAAACACTGCTATCAATTGTGGCAGTCGTGTAAAAGCTATAACGAATGGATAATGACTGGATGATGATGAAGAATGGATAATTATGAAGGGGCCTGGACAATGACGTGGATGATGATGAGCTGAAAGCATAGCTGGCAGCATGAGGGCCCTGATGGCCTGAGCGAAGGCATAGCTGCAGTACAGCATTTCCGAAAACATTGCAGGAAGGTCCTGGTACGAGACACTGCTATCAACGCACGGAGCTCGGATGGATGTATGTCCAAACGGGACACAGCTATCAACGCACGGAGCTTGAATGGGTGCATGTCCAAACGGGACACTGCTATCAACGCGCGGAACTTGAATGGATGTATGTCCAAGCGAGACACTGCTATCATCGCACGGAGCTCGAATGGGTGTATGTCCAAACGAGACACTGCTATCAACGCACAGAGCTTGAATGGATGTACCTCCAAATGAAACACTGTTATCAACGCACGGAGTTCGAATGAATGCATGTCCAAACGAGACACTGGCATCAACGCACGGATGCTTGAATGGGTGTACGTCCTCACGAGACACTGCTATCAACACACGGAACTTGAATGGATGTATGGTCAAACAAGACACTGCTATCAACGCACGCACTGCTATCAACGCACAGAGCTTGACACTACACAGTTGCATCACAGACTCGCAGGACAGTAGGGCTCGCAGGACTACATTGTGTACAAAGTATTATGTGCAGGGACTCGTAAGACCTGAGTCTCTACTGGTGTGCTGGGCGAGTCCATGCAAAAGCATGCAAAAGCATGCACTTTGGCAGACGTCTTGGAAGTCTGCAAAAGCGGCGCGCTGAGCTGTGGTGGCAGGCTGCAAAAGCGGCAGCCTGCAAAAGCCTGCACTTTGGCAAACGTCTTGGAAGCCTGCAAAAGCGGCAGGCTGAGCTGTGGTTGCAGGCTGCAAAAGCGGCAGCCTGCAAAAGCATGCACTTTGGCAGACGTCTTGGAAGTCTGCAAAAGCGGCACGCTGAGCTGTGGTGGCAGGCTGCAAAAGCGGCAGCCTGCAAAAGCCTGCACTTTGGCAGACGTCTTGGAACTGAGGAGCGGCGCGCGAAGCGGAGAGCCTGCGAAACCTGGAGGCTGAAAACTCGCAGGCTGAGACTCGCAGAAACCCGCG
Organism: Prorocentrum cordatum; assembly: GCA_963575745.1. Classification (NCBI taxonomy): domain Eukaryota; class Dinophyceae; order Prorocentrales; family Prorocentraceae; genus Prorocentrum; species Prorocentrum cordatum. Next base: position 134,578 of record CAUYUJ010015627.1, read on the forward strand.
GGCTGAAAAGAGTCCTACTACTCGCAGAAAAGCACCGCAGAAAGAGTCAAGCGAAAAGCACCGCAGGCTGAGAAGCACCGCGGGCACACGGGCTTGGAAACCTCACCTCTCCCGCTCGTCTTGCAGGAAGTCGCGCCAATCCGGCGGCTGCCAAGAGTCGATGATGCGCCGAGACCCACCGCCCGTGCTGCCGCCGATGTCCAGGTAATTCCCTCCCGCAGTACGGAGGCGGCCGTGTCCTAGCGCCGCAATCGCCTGGTTCCGGTTGACTCGCAACTCGCCGCTGTCCCACTTCCGAAGCGCGTCCAACTGCTTGCGCGTGAGAGTGGGAACCTCCTGGCCCTGGTCGGCAGGCTGAGTAGCACCGCCACGTAAGAGCTCTTGCCGATCGCGGGCGAGCCGCTCACCCTCGTTGTAGCGCGA